>OU612047.1:128218966-128391466 GCA_914767935.1 Coremacera marginata
ACAAAGAACGACATTTCACAATTTTCCATTAAAAAACTCTGATCACTTTCAACTTTGTTTACATTTTGCTTTCAGATTTTATAATTCAGAATTTATTTGTGTCGACCAGGCATGATATTTTTTCATGATTTATGTTTTCAATTGGTTATTTTAAAGTAATTAAAAAAATAGTTTAAACTTAACTAGTTTAACAAGTAGTTGAAAATATATCAATTGACTTATTTAGCGGACATCACCATACAAAATATGTTAGTTCGTTCTATGGGAAAAAGTCAGAATTTCAACTAGTTGTGGTTCACAAAAAACTACTTTTTCAACTACTTTTTAATTAGTTGATTTTCCTACAGGGTATGTATGCATGGGAATGTGTGTTGGTTGTTTATTTTTGTAAATAATTAATACGTTAAATGTGGTTTTTTTTTTTGTCAATATAACTGGACTGTCATATGTCTGAATACGCGTGTGTGTTGTTTTTTTGTGCTTGTTTAAGCAATTTAATTAATGTAAGTGTGTAGTGTAAAGTATTCCAAGTTCATAACAATAAAATTTTAAATAATGGCCATGGTTATGGTTATGACTGTGGTTATATGATAAAATGGTTATGGTTATGGTTATGGTTATGGTTATGGTTATGGTTATGGTTATGGTTATGGTTATGGTTATGGTTATGGTTATGGTTATGGATATGGTTATGGTTATGGTTATGGTTATGGTTATGGTTATGGTTATGGTTATGGTTATGGTTATGGTTATGGTTATGGTTATGGTTATGGTTATGGTTATGGTTATAGTTATGGTTATGGTTATGGTTATGGTTATGGTTATGGTTATGGTTATGGTTATGGTTATGGTTATGGTTATGGTTATGGTTATGGTTATGGTTATGGTTATGGTTATGGTTATGGTTATGGTTATGGTTATGGTTATGGTTATGGTTATGGTTATGGTTATGGTTATGGTTATGGTTATGGTTATGGTTATGGTTATGGTTATGGTTATGGTTATGGTTATGGTTATGGTTATGGTTATGGTTATGGTTATGGTTATGGTTATGGTTATGGTTATGGTTATGGTTATGGTTATGGTTATGGTTATGGTTATGGTTATGGTTATGGTTATGGTTATGGTTATGGTTATGGTTATGGTTATGGTTATGGTTATGGTTATGGTTATGGTTATGGTTATGGTTATGGTTATGGTTATGGTTATGGTTATGGTTATGGTTATGGTTATGGTTATGGTTATGGTTATGGTTATGGTTATGGTTATGGTTATGGTTATGGTTATGGTTATGGTTATGGTTATGGTTATGGTTATGGTTATGGTTATGGTTATGGTTATAAGGTAATGTGGTTATGTAGTCTTATGGATGTATGGTAAAGTATGGTTGAGTTTCTTTTTAAATTGTGGGAGTTCAGCTTATTTTTCTGCTAATTTTAATTTAATTTTTCTCTACTGTCTAAATGATTTTGTTATATTCTGATTTATCTTTCGTCGCTCATTATCTGTTCATTAATTTTATTTTTGCATTACTAAATATTATTGCCTTACCACTTTATCTACTTTTCTGCTCTCAAAACACTTAGCAAAACGAATAGCTTTTAATAATTTATTCACCAAGTCTATTACGCATAAACCAGTCCAAGCTCTGCAAAAATTTGCTGTACCTACATAAATAAAGACTTTAAAACTTTCATAATTCTTGTTCATGCTTATGGTTGACCAGCAAGTTATTCAACATTGTTTATACTCATACTGTAAGAATTACTATGTTGTTCTTGTTTGTGTTGTTTTTGTTGTTATTTTTGCTGTTATTCCCCGACATAACAATAAGCCGGCTTTTACTCTTATTTACTTAAGTTGATGGTTAACCAAACGCAAAATTGGCTACAACTTTAGCCACAAACCGGCATTTGCCGCCCAATTTCTTTGAAGAGGCGCCAAAGTTTTCTGCCACAGGGGAGTTTATTTCAGGCAGGCATTCATTAGAAGCAATGTTTTTGTATGTTTTGGAAACAATTTCTAGTCAGTATCTTCGAGTCTTTAAGCTTAATCAGTTTTGTTTATTTTAATTTAAAATTAATTTAGTTGAAATATTTAATGTGGAAATTCACGTTTTGGCATGCAGCGATTAATCATGTTTTCTAATTATAAAGTATAATATAATGCATAAGCTTTTGAGATAATTTTATTCTGTATTGATAACTCGTTACCAACTAAGTCGATTTGAAGAGAATTTTTTTCATTAACTTTAATGAATTTATGTTAATTCGCTAAAAGTGTTAATCTCATCAATCAAAACAATGGTATTTGATTAAAATTTTTAATTATTTTCTAATAAGATATTGAAACAATATTTTAGAATTTTTAGGATTCTCTTTAAAAGAATGTTCTATACACAGATATTTGAAATAGCTAAAAAGACTCTTATAATATCGAAGTAAGCCCACAGTTTGTAGGTCCATGTTTATAAATTTATTTTTGAAACATGATGTCATCGCACACTTAAACATTTTTGTGATATGAGATGCTTTTTGTTCCGTATATGACTCCAGTGCAGTTTTTTATCGTTTTTCGAAGTAAGCCATGCATTAATTTGGAAACGACACATGCTGCAATATTAACAAATGCAACGTTGAACCTAAAATTATTTTATTTTTAGATCTGTAAATTTCCATATCTAACTCTACATGCAATTCACATGTAGTTTAAAGTTCATACATATATAAAAACAATTATCCCTGCAAGCTGGTGCTGGTGTTGCGATGCACTTGCGATTCGCCCAAGGATTCTTTAGAAGATGGATCGCATTTTGATCGTCCAAGCAATGAATTCGAGATTCAAGAAATTTTTCAAAATATTCCTTCGCTCATTCCGGCGATCGTTGGAAGATGGATCGCTTTTAAATCGCAATAGCGATGAGTACGTGATTCGGAAAACATTTGGAAAATCTTCTTTCGATCATTCCGGTGATCTTTAGAAGATGGAATATGGTTAGAATATGAGTGAGGCTTTGAAAAACTATGAAAGTGAAGCATATCTTTTGAAGCTTTTCTCAAACGTTTTCTTATCGTTCAAAAGCAACGAAGCGTTTGCAATTTTTTAATTTAATGAAACAATTTTTAATGTTTAACAACGATGCTTCGCAATATATCAATCGTTTGACACCTTTAAAAACTTCTTTTGTCTATTCGTTTGGGGCTCTTTCCAGCGAATTGCTTTTATGGCCTCAGCTGCCTACAGTCAGCAATATTCCGATGACTCTCAAATAAGCTCCAAGCTATTACAAATTTTAAATTACTTACTTACTTATTTACTTAGGTGGCCGTAACAACCCGTGTCCGGGTTTCGACCGACTTCATCAGCTCTCGCCAGGCGCCTCTGCTTTGCGCGCGCCCTCTCCAATCAGATACACCTTGTGCGGTTAGGGCTTCCTCAGCCTGGTCCATCCATCAGAGGCATGGTCTCCCTCGACGTCGTTGACCAGCGACCCTCGCCTCGAGCACCTTTTTCGCTGGAGCTTCGTCGTTCATACGATGGACATAACCCAGCCAGCGTAGTCGCTGCAAAGTTATACGCCGAACTACGTCAATGTCATCGTAGAGCTCATACAGCTCGTGGTTCATTCGGATGCGATAGTCATCGCCGACTCGAACAGGACCGAAGATTTTGCGAAGAACTTTTCTCTCGAACACCCCCAGAGCGGCTGCGTCAGTTTGCGAAACTACCCATGCCTCAGCGCCATAAAGCAGCACAGGTAGAACGAGCGTCTTGTAGAGTGTTAGTTTTGTCGATCGAGAGAGGGTTCTGGAACTTAGTTGCTTACTGAGCCCGTAGTAGCACATATTAGCAATTATTGTTCTTCGCTTTATCTCCAGGCTGATTTCGTTGTTGGAATTAATGGCGGTGCCAATGTAAACAAACTCCTTGACTACTTCAAAGTTATAGCTGGATGAAACGTGGGAGTCTAAACGCCGCGCTCCCTTGTTTGTAGACAGCATATACTTTGTTTTACCCTCATTTATCGTCAAACCCACTTTGGCTGATTCCTTTTCGATAGCGGTGAAAGCAGCGGTAACATCTCTCTTGGTTCTGCCGACAATATCAATATCATCAACGTACGCAAGGAGCTGGACGCCTTTGTAGAAAATGGTGCCATTACGATGCACACCGGCCTTTCGTACGATCCCCTCCATGATGATGTTGAAGAGATCGCAAGACAGAGGATCGCCTTGCCTGAAACCTCTTTCGGTATTGAAGGTTTCGGAGAGGTCATTTCCTACCTTGACAGAGCTGCGTGTGTTGCTCAACGTCATTCTGCAAAGTATAATCAACTTTGCAGGTATACCGAACTCAGACATTGTTGCGTATAGGCAATCCCTTCTCGGGCTATCGAGCGCAGCTTTAAAATCGACAAAGAGATGGTGTGTGTCAATTTTATTTTCGTGGGTTTTCTCCGGGATTTGTCGTAGCGTGAAAATCTGGTATATGGTGGACTTACCAGGTCGAAAGCCACACTGATAAGGTCTAATAAGTGTTTTTGTAATAGGCTTTAATCTTTCACACAGTACTCTTGAGTGGACCTAAAATGCGATGGAAATAAGACTGATACCTCTATAACTGGCGCAGATTGTTGGGTCTCCTTTCTTAAGTATAGGGCACAGAAGGAAGGAATTCAAATTTATTTGTACACCTGACATGTAGCCTTAAGTACAAAAGTCATCAAAGACATAGGGTATAATAAGCATCACCCAGTGCCCTACTATCAAAAGCAAGCTTCCAATAGTAGTACCAGTTTAGACTTCCGTAGCGACGTACTTCCATCCATCCATTGGTGGAGACAAGACCTGCCCAATCTCTTGCATACTAAGCAGGTATGCCAGCCCGGTCGTACCATTGCGCGACCCCGCCAGTCAATCTAGACCTGTGTAGCATATACACAACCACAGCCAGCACGAGTCTCCCTGAAGGGCCAACCCATGATAGTCACCTGGGCAATTCGGTCCCGTCAAAGAAGCTCCACAACATCCCAGCAAGGAGGCAAAAAACTCATTTGGGTTTTCATATTTGACCGTGTCCAATTAGAGCACTAAACTACTCATGACCGGCAACTTCAATCCAGGCATGAAATTTATATTTACTTACCATGGAAGAAGTGCCTATAACCCCTGTTTAAACAGCAAACAATACATCGAATATATGTGCACTAATTTTGTATACACCTCAATTCATTCACATAATTTTACATCTCTCAAATGCCTCCTTGCCATGGATAGATAGGGTCGTCCACTTTGACGAGTATGACTATCCCCGTGCTAACAAGTTTTTAGGTCCATTGCTATACCTTCGCAAGCTTTTTTCACAATAATATATATAGACCTGCTACCAAGATGGGCGCCACCCCAAGCTCTTGGTTGGCTCTACTTTTACGGTACGGGACGTATCCCATACCAACCCTCTTCCTTTATCCTGGCTTGGGACAGGCAGGCGCAACCTTGGCAGAGTTAGTATAGGGCACAGTACGCTGAGGTTCCAATCGTCGGGCATGCTTTCTGCTAGCCATATTTTGCTGATGAGCTGATGCATGCGCCTTATCAATTCATCGCCGCCGGTTTTAAACAATTCAGCTGACAGGCCGTTAGCACCCGCTGCTTTATTGTTTTTGAGTCGTTGGATAGCAACTCGAACCTCTTCATGGCTAGGTGGTGATACTTCTACTCCGTCATCGTCGATTGGTGACACTGAGCTGCGCTCTCCATGGGCGGCATTGGTGGAATCGTTGCCAGTAAGTAAATTGGAGAAGTGCTGAAGTACTGACGGATGCCAGTTTGCCGTTGCCCAGGGAACACCACGTTGAGGTTTGAGTCGACTTGGGACGATTTCGACATGGATAATGCTGGCCTCGCCAGGTTGAGGCGGTCAGACACGTTGCCATGTGAAGGTTCGCCCCCTGTTCCCAATAGAATTTGAAATATTGTACTCAAAATTGGTCCGGAACTTAAACTAAAGAGAAGATTTATCGAGATTATGGTAGTGTCAGCATAAATAAAATGAAAATTAGAATTGAGCTTCAAACGATTTTTGAAAAAAATTAGCTTGAAATAGTCGCCATATTTTACGAAATTTCCGTCCTATATAAAAAATTAATTTATTTTTGGTTTTGTAAAATTAAGTTCGAACAAATTTGACATACATATTTTTGAAGCTTTAAAGTCTTCTTATAAATGTAAGCGAAATCTGAGCGTTACACACCTACTCTAAAAAGGGCGCATTCTTTAAAAAAATGAGACATACGATATAATTTTCATGAGATAAAGAGGATAGAGATACGTTAACACGTAGAAAACTGGTACAACCTCCTTTTTTTTTTATTGTTCTACCAAAGTCCGTAATTGTCGTGCCGTAAGCTGTGTCAGAAAATTTGTTTAACTTTCTAAATTTAAATTTTTATGTTTTTTTAAATAAATATTTGAAATATGCTTTTTTTCTAGAACAACATTTTAATTGCACCAAAATTCCGGCTGTTGTTCTACTATCATGATTCTCGTTTTGTTATGGAGAAGCAAGTACAACATGTATGTATATTTTGCCTTTTAGCTTCAAGCACTTTATATCTCTATGCTAACATACACACTCACATATATGCACACATGTACACTTCACAACCGCCTCCTTGTTAGTGTTATTTAAATAAGACATTCGCGATGCATGTCGTGCCCTCCCTCAGGCTTTTGCTCGCATGGCACAGAAAGACTTTATTTTTGTTTTGTGCTTTTTTCAAGCTTTTTTCGAAATGATATTTATTTCTGCGATTTTTTTCTCTTACAATGAATATTTTTGTTGTATATCTTAATAACAAATCTTTTGATCAGAAAGTATTAAAAAAAAAATTTAATATAGAAAGTTTAATAAAGTCAAACTGCCATATTTCTTGTTTGTTTAAAAATAACTATATAAGTTTGTAAAAGTACAATGTGGTACTTTTGATGAGTTAAACATTTAAGTTGTTTGCCTTAACGGCTGTTACTATACATCAGGGGTGCGCAAAATGGCGCCCACGGGCGGATAGATTTTACATGCATACGACAGCTTTAAATTAAAAAAGTTTTTCAGTCGAGGTGTGGAATTATTACACTGAATAAGATAATTTTTATTTGCATCAGATATATTTTGCTTATAGTTTAATAAAAAAAAAAAAACAATGAACACTTAATAAATATTTATACATACTTATCATACAACTGTAAAAATTTGCATAAAGTATAAAAAAAAAAAATAAATTAAAGGAATTAGGATGACTGGGTGTTTCAGATATCAAAAAATTGTATGTAGAATATGGAAGATATTAATCATAACTTTCTTATTAATCCATTTTCTACCGGGCGCCCTATTTTTTCGAGAAGATGTGTCAAACTTCTAAATATCATCAAATGAAATCTAAAAATAAGTAACAAATGCTCAGACTGCTTTTTAAGTTGAAACTTTTTTGCGTTACGGGAAAAAATGTGGTGGTTGTTTTTCAGACCAGCAGCGTAAAACGTGGTAAAAAAATGTCCTTCAATAAGTTTCGCTATCACTAAACTAAATAAAAATTTGATCAAAAATATCATTTTGATGATTGTGTGCTCTTGCAAAGTGGAATGCTTTTCTTTTTTAGGGACGTTGAAGTCGAGATTTGTTCAAAGAGCTACTCTGTTCAGTCCGGTGGTTAAAACAAGTGGTTTTAATCGTGGGTCTTTAATAGTAAAAACCCTTTGAGACGTAGTCAAAATTTTTGCAAAACAAAAAAGAAACCTTTTCGCTCCATTGTTTTTTCCGGACTCGTATATCTTGAGTTGAATTGTAAAATAATGAGTCAAAAAAAACAAAAAAAAAAAAAAAACATGAAAAAAATGCCAAAAAAAGCCTGAGAAAAACCTGAAAGAAAAGCTAAAAACCTGAAAAAAGTCAAAAAATTATAAAAAATCCGAAGAAAATTTAAAAGATATTCATACCTATGTTAAAAGTGAAAAACGACCTAATACCCAAGCATATCCGTGAAAGCACGAGGGATTCCATGAAAACGTTTTATCGCTTACCGCCATGTTAGCTCGTCAGAAGGATTTTCTAATTTGAATTTCCTATCACAATCTCTAAAAACTTAATGCTACGCATTCGAAACAAGTTAATTCTACTCAAAAAGTTAAGAAAAAACACATAAATGGCAGTATATGTTTTCAGTAACGAACCAAAAACTGAAACTAAGAACAACCCCAAGTAATTTTACACACAAATATGCCGATCTAATCAAAATTCTCGGCTATTTAGTGGGTGCAGAAAAGTAATTAATTTGTAAGTTCAACAATTGAAATAATCGGTTGCGAAATGGCACGTGAGTGCCTAAAAATGTTTGAGCGATGACGAGGGCGATGCACATCCCACAGATGTTGTTTGCAGTCCACCCGAGATTGTGGATGAAATGAGTGAAGAAGAAATACTTGATGGCGACAAAATCCCAATTGACCGGCAAATCGATCTTTTATCTGTCGAAATGTTTGGCAGTTTTGAAGTTGACACAATTCTGGTGTGTACACTGACCTGCGACAAAGAAAAAGAAGAAAGATGATCCAAGAACAAGCACTGTGAGCAGTTCAATTTCCAAGACCCACAAATCACTGAGTAAATTTGAGTTGCCGAAATGGCGCACAACGGTCAATATTTTGTATTCCCAAGAGACTGAGTTAGAGGTACTGTTTGAAAAAGAGAAATACGTTATTGCAAAAATAGATGAAATCACCACGGATATATTTTATTTCTTAATACGTTAGTCACACCAGCCAACGATAAAATTACTAGTATGTTATATTTAACATTTTTCTTTAATTAATTTTTTCTTTTTATGAAGGATGATTAATATTAATCATCGTTAATCATAAATTCTAGCAACAGGTTAAGCGTCTAACTCAAGGTTTCAAGCCCGGAGCATCCACTTGTAGAGTCGAAAATGGAGATCTGAATACGGGTACACAGTGTGTGCTGAGATTGTGGAGACGGCACTTCTCCAATTTACTTACTGATGACGATTCCACCAATGCCGCCCATGGAGAGCGCAGTTCAGTGCCACCAATCAACGATGACGGAGTGGAAGTACCACCACCTAGCCTTGTAGAGGTTCGAGTTGCTATCCAACGACTCAAAAACAATAAAGCAGCGGGTGCTGACGGCCTGTCAGCTGAATTGTTTAAAACCGGCGGCTATGAATTGATAAGGCGCATGCATCAGCTCATCAGCAAAATATGGGTAGCAGAAAGCATGCCCGACGATTGGAACTTAAGAAAGGAAACCCAACAATCTGCGCCAGTTATAGAGGTATCAGTCTTATTTCCATCGCATATAAAGTTCTCTCAAGCGTACTGTGTTAAAGATTAAAGCCGATTACAAAAACTCTGATTGGACCTTAGCAGTGTGGCTTTCGACCTGGTAAGTCCACCATAGACCAGATTTTCACGCTACGACAAATCCTGGAGAAAACCCACGAAAATCAAATTGACACACACCATCTCTTTGTCGATTTTAAAGCTGTGTTCGATAGCCCGAGAAGGGATTGCCTATACGCAACAATGTCTGAGTTCGGTATACCTGCAAAGTTGATTAGACTTTGCAGAATGACGTTGAGCAACACACGCAGCTCCGTCAAGGTAGGAAATGACCTCTCCGAAACCTTCAATACCGAAAGAGGTTTCAGGCAAGGCGATCCACTGTCTTGCGATCTCTTCAACATCATCATGGAGGGGATCGTACGAAAGGCCGGTGTGCATCGTAATGGCACCATTTTCTACAAAGGTGTCCAGCTCCTTGCGTACGCTGATGATATTGATATTGTTGGCAGAACCAAGAGAGATGTTACCGCTGCTTTCGCCGCTATCGAAAAGGAATCAGCCAAAGTGGGTTTGACGATAATTGAGAGCAAAACAAAATATATGCTTTCTACAAACAAGGGAGCTCGGCGTTTAGACTCCCACGTCTCATCCAGCAGCTATAACTTTGAAGTAGTCAAGGAGTTCGTTTACCTTGGCACCGCCATTAATACCAAAAACGAAATCAGCCTGGAGATAAAGCGAAGAACAATAATTGCTAATAGGTGCTACTACGGGCTCAGTAAGCAACTAAGTTCCAGAGCCCTCTCTCGATCGACAAAACTAACACTCTACAAGGCGCTCGTTCTACCTGTGCTGCTTTATGGCGGTGAGGTAGTTTCGCGGCGAGAGCTGATGAAGTCGGCCGAAACCCGGACACGGGTTGTTACGACCACCTAAGTAAGTAAGTAATTAAGTTAGTCATAAATTGCATTTGATTTGTAAAATCACACCTTATATTTTTTTTTATTGCATAGCAATGTAAATAACCGCTTGACTGAATGAATTGCAATACCTTGCATAATTTCCGAAAAATTATACTTTTGATCATCTTTTCCGCATGTGTACTCAACTTTCTGCATCTGTAATATATATATAAAAAGTGCAATAAACATAAAATCAATTATTGTATCGAAAATTTTAGAGCTTTTTTAGTATTTTGTCGTGATTACATTTGCATTATATAATTTTCTTAAAAATTTTCTCATACATCCGAAAAAGGTCTCAAAATCATGATTTTTTCCCCGTCCCTAACGACTTAGTTGAAAAATTTTGAACAATGTTTTAATACTCGTATAATATTTAGAAAGTACTACATTTAAACTTTAAAAAAAGTAATCACATTCCATGTTAAGAAACTATGTTATGAAAGTAGGTACTGGGGATCAATTCCTGTTCTGCGTTATCGTCATGTGAAATATGTTTTCACCTTTACACGGAAAATGCGATTCCCGTTGTGTGCTACAAGGGCAACAGCTGTTAATTTTTCGCTGAAATGGAAAGAAAGTTAACGCCGGTAGCAAAAGCACGTTATGGACAGAAAATGACTTTAAATTAAAAATAAATAATGTGAAAAGAAAAGCAGCTTAGGGAAAAAGGACAAGCGGTACGCAGAAACAGTATCTTATCAACTATTTAGAGGAAAATGTTGATATTGCCAATAACAAGTAAATACTATTTGCTTTACTACTGTTGGCTGTTTTATGCTGTCGCAAAACTTATCTTGTTCATATTTATTTATTTCCAATATCTTCTGCGCAAGTGAAATGAAATTAATGATGAAGTCATTTTTGTAAAAGTTTAATTCTTTCTTATACATTGTTTACATTTTTTCATAAAAGCTTTGTTTAATAGGCATTCAGCAACTCTTATATGCTATTCAGCAACTACTTTCCATCAGACAAACAAGAATCGCGTTTTGGTGCGTAGTGAAGTGAAAAAGTGAAGTCGTCAAATGAAAACGATTGTGAAAAGTTTTTTTCACTTCACTTTAACGCAAAACGGGAATTGACCCCCAGTATAGTCTCGCTTATCCGGACACTCGCTATACCGGACTTCCCAGTAATACGTACATCTCTACTCTTCGGACATTTTTCATATTTTACCGCTTAAGTTCAGACAGAAAAAACTCTAGCATGTTTGGCTTACAATTTGACTCTTTTTTTGAATGCGAATCAGTGCATTTTTGTAGTGCGTATGGTAACGGCTCTATGTATATTATATTATGTCATAATTACATGTGTATGTACATTTCTGTAAATATTTTTTTGTAAATCAATGTTAATTTATTATTATTTATTACTTAAGTTCTTATAATTTCTTTACAAAACTGTTTTAATAAGAGCGATTGAACGAATGAAGCTGAAATAAACATTGTACATATAATTCCTTTCATAATTATTCCGCTTTGTGAATCCGCTATGGGACACTTCCAGTAGTACGGACATACGTCGAAACTATATGTGTCTGGATTAGCGGGACTGTACTGTATAATGAGTCATTTCACTGGTCGGATAAGCGATCAGCGGTAGAAAATGGGTTAATGAACATATTGCAATGGTTAACAGGTTAAAACTATAAGAAATTTAATGTTTTTTCATATGTCATTAATAAATTTCAATATTTTTTTATTAAAAAAAAGTAATTTGGAACACCCAGTTGTCCAAACAAAAAAAAAAAAAAAAATCCTACAAAAATAAGATCTTGTTCCGACCCTTAAAACGGTGAACTCTTTTTTGGGGTCCCTATTACATTTTTTCGACCAGAGCTTCAAAACATTCCTGCTAACGGTGAGTATACTGTAAAAGAAAATAAAAGTATATTGTTTATTTTCCCGACCTAAGCTCATATTTCAGACACCGGCACGTGAACTTTGTTTCGATACGGTCTAGTGCGCGCAGCGACTCGTCGTATGCTGTGATCGTACAAATGAACAAACTCGTGCTTTTCGTACCGTGCAATCTTTTAAAACAAAAGCTTTGCAATACAAACACAAAAATGTGTATGTAGAATTTTGCACACTCCTGCTCTACATGTAAGACCAAAATTTGTGCCCGGCATATTAATAAAATTGAGAAAAATTATTTGTAATAATTATCTCGTACTTCAATACTGCAGGCTTGACAGCTAAAATATTTTGTTGACAAAAATTCTATTCCATTTGACAAATCACTTAATCAACTAATAAATTATTTGACTAATCTTCACTCAAACCATGTGCGCCATATTTCAATTTTCTAAAGCTATTGTTGTTGAAAGCTCAACATTTAAACCAGCACATGAGGGGCAGCGAACGCTGTTGTTGTTGGCAGCACAACAAAAGCTTCACAACTACGCGCGCCACAAAGTATGCAACACGAATTTAGGTCGCCGCTATTCGCATGTCTTTCGCAGCGCATAGAATTTTGTTGATTTTTTTTTGTTTGCGTTGCGAAAAGTGTGCTACACAAAAACAAACATGAAAGAAGTTGGTTAACTTTTGGTGAAGAGACCGACCGGAATTTCACTCAAAACAACAAAAATGTCAACGTTCGCTAACAATAAATAACAATAGAAAAGAAAAGTGAAACTCTTGCATGCTAGCACACTGTAAATAATATCGGAGAAGAAGAGGGTGCTGAGTGCTACCAGCAAATAGGGACTGTTTGTCGGTGGCAAGTTAGAGGGGAGGTGGGGGGAGTGGTTCAATTGTTGTTACTGTTTACTGTATGTACGCCTGCAGGCAATCGACTTAATTTTTGTGCCTTTTTATTCTCCCTTGTTTGTGCCTACGCCGTGTCGCATTTCATTGTTGTTGTTTTTGTATTTTTTTTTTTTTGTTTTATGACTATTTATTATTCATTTGCTTTTTTCATAATTAAAATTTTAAAACAGCATCTTAAATAATTTCTAGCAAAAAATAGACTGGATACGTATATTGGTTAACTTTTCGGCTTTAAAACTTTGACTTCTAATTTCGTAAATTAAACTGTAAAATGAAGAAATTTTTTAAAATTACAATATTTTTGTATTTATCTTTTCGTAAGTTCTTCAGTAGAATACAGTTTTATTTATTGTTAGAAACAATTTTAAATTTTCAGAAAGCAATTTGTTTCAAGGCAATGATTTTACAACAATCACGTTTTTCCTAGCTGTTAAGCTTGGAGCAGTACTCAGCTCTGCTGTTTAATTTCTGAGAATTTGACTTTATCGAAGATTTATTTAGAATTTTTTTTTACGTTACTGTTCTTGGACTTTAAGCTGGCTTACTGCACTGGTCACAGGGCACGGTCCCTACATGTACCATCTAAGGAAGATGACTCTGACCGAGGACGATGCGTGTAGGTTGTGCCTAGAGGAGCCGGAAACAGCAGCACACATTCTGTGCCAGTGTCCGGCGGTGGCAAGCATAAGATTGACCATTCTGGGACGTCCATTTATTGACGAAGCCGAGATTGGTCGACTGACCTACAAGGACATGCTTGAGGTGACAAAGGGTGCTTATATAAGGAGCATGCTCACTTATGAGTGCTCCGAGCAGTAGCATCCTTCGTCAAATAGGGGACGAAAAGAGACCCACTGTGGTCTGATTCGGCCAATCCCCGACTTATTATATATATACTGTTCTTGGAAATGTCATGTTGATTCAGAATTTAACAAATAGTCTTCCTAGAAGCTTTTCCATTTTAGATTTTGTGAATACTATTCAAAAAAGCGATTCTAATATTAAACGAAACTATTAAGCAGGGTTTAAAATGCTGCCAGCAAAAGAGCAAAAGCGTAGAATATTTCGCTTTTGCTTAACTGTTATTACTGTGAATTCAACAGCAACAGCAACAGCAATAAAAATAATATGTTGCTTTTCATTTCATTTTGCTGTTGTTATGAAACTGTTGCTTTTCATTTCATTTCATTTCATTTTGGTTTCGTTAACTGTTGCTGTTAATTTCATTTTGGTTTTAGTAAATATTGCTTTTCATTGTTTGTATGCCACACACTTTTAGGGAGGACTACCATTTAAAAATAAAATATGTTTTCAATAGACAGACAGTACTTAAAAGGGATCTTAAAAGGGGAGACTTACAATTTGACTTACAGTAGACAGTTAAATCCGTGCTTCGACGTCTTTCCCTAAAAATGTACATAATGGGAGACTGATAGACCCCTCTTTTTGTGCGTCTCAGAAATGCTTCCCACCTTAGAGACCACTAAAAAATGGTTAATTTTTACCTATTTTGCTTTTCCTTCGAGATATGGCACTTTTTCTATTTTTTCGAAGATTTTTCGGGAATTTTTCGAGGATTTTTGGATATCTTTCGATTTTATGTTGTTCCATATTTCAAAGGGGAAGCAAACTAAGTAAAATCTAACCAATTTTTGGGGGTTACTATAGGAGGAAGCATTTTTGAGACACATAAATAGGGGGTTCTATCACTCCACCATTTTCCACATTTTTAGAGGGGACCTTGAACGTGTTTAACTGTCCACTGTAAGACAAATTGTAAGTCAGACACGTATTTCTGCCCCTCCCTAAAAATATGGCGAATGGGGGGCTAATATACCCCTCTATTTGTGTGTCTCAAAAATGCTTCCTCCCATAGTAATCCCCAAAAATTTGTTAGATTTTATATAGTTTGCTATAAATGCTAAGGGTGCATCACAAAAACTGGCTATAACTTTCGTTCCAAGCCAAATATAAACTTGAAATTTTACAAAATTTGTTTTCAAGAAACAAAATTTGTGATTTACTACTTAGGTGACCATAACAACCCGTGTTCGGGTTTTTGCCGACCTCATCAGCTCTCGCCAGGCGCCTCTGCTTTGCGCACGCCTTTTCCAATCGGATACATCAAGTGCGGTTAGGGCTTCCTCGGCCTGGCCCATCCATCGGAGGCATGGCCTCCTTCGTCGTCGTTGACCAACGACCCTCGACCCAGCCAGCGTAGTCGCTGCACAGTCGCCGACCTATGTCAATGTCTTCGTAGAGCTCATACAGCTCGTGGCTCATTCGAATGCGATAGTCATCGTCGACTTGAACAGGACCGGAGATTTTGCGAAGAACTTTTCTCTCGAACACCCCCAGAACAGCTGCGTCAGTTAACGAAACTACCCATGCCTCAGCGCCATAAAGAAGCACAAGTTGAACGAGCGTCTTGTAGAGCAGTGGAGCTCACGAAATTTGACAAAAGAGCAAATGAAAAAAACCAAAATAAAAAACAAATCCTGTGTGCGTTAACACACAAGCAACGGATAATTTGCATGCATTTGTTGTTGTTTACGCGTTGAAAATTAAATGATCGTCAATAGCGGCTTGTGGTGCTTTTACTTGCATTTTTTTTTTTTTTTTTGGTAGATTGTGTTGTTGTTTTTTATACGTGGTTCTGCTTTCGCATAAGCTCAAAGAAAAAGATCATGATAGAAAAAAACTTGTATGGCGGGTAACGCGAGCAAGATGAGCTACTGGATGAGCGTGTTTGTTGTAGAGTGTTAGTTGTGTCGATCGAGAGAGGGCTCTAGAACTTAGTTGCTTACTGAGCCCGTAGTAGCACCTGTCATAATTTTTGTCACACATTTCTAAAATTGTAATTTGTAACATGACAAACATACTTCGGCATGCGGGTGTTGAGATAAATCTACATATATAAAGGTAAATATATAAAGACTTGATTCTTAGTCCATTAATATCCATAAATAATAGTTTTATGTTGAAAATGTATGAATTATTTGATAGCGCAATTAAAGCCTATAACTACAGTACTTATTTCACAACGAATATGTTATATCCAAAAATGCATGCATGGATTTTATGACTGTAAATATATGGCAACACTTACAACAGCAACAACTGCATGTGCCATAGTTATGTGGCAATAAAGCAAACGTAAACCAATAAATAATAGCGAACAATTTAAAAATGTAAATAAAAAGAAAACGTTCAAAAAGAACACAAATACACGCTGGTTGTTCTGACGAAAAATATAATGTTACAAAAGTTGCAAGAGTAATACTTCAATTGTGCGAAAATACTAAAAAAGTGTTGCCACCCCACTACAAAAGAAGAACGTGCCAGAAATTGTATTGTTTGCTCTATTTATTTGTTTATTATTTTTTGTATACATACAATGAACACTTGCAGAGAGAAAATAACAAAACAAATGCCAATAAACGACAGACTCAAAAAAAAAAAAAAAAAAATAAAAAAAGCGAGGGTGACTTGAAAAGTTGCTTGAGCTAGAGAAGCTAGTAGTTAGTAGATAGACACTTTAAAGAATTTTTATAGAAACTGTTTAAAGCTACCTCATGCTCATAAAAAGTTGCATTTATATTCACACACATGCACACACACACAACTGCATCAAAAATGAGCAGCGTGTTGGCCATTACTTGAAATGAGAAAATCTGTAAAAAACTTCATGTGCAGTAAATAAAATAATAAATAAATAAAAATTGTAGATTTCCGCTTTTTGATGTAAAATTCAATTTTTATTTATGGCAAAACAGTGCAATTTTTTGTTTTTTTTTTCTTGCAGTCTGCAGGGAATGAATCTGGGTGTGAGTTAGATGCAAGCAATTGCTTGCATTGTTCGAGGTACGTGAGCGTGTTTTTTTTTTCTTTTTCGCTTTTGATTTCAGGAAATATTCAACGGTAGCGCACATTTTATGGTTTCCCTTAAAAATGTTCAAAGCAATTGCAAAGAAAATGATAATAATAATAATAATAACAAGAAATAACAAAACAACTTAGATGGAATGAAGATAAAAATGCATTTCATGCACAACATGTTGGGTGTATCTAACTTTATTATGACTTTAAGTTTTCCGGCTATAATAAAGTTAAGAGTTCTGGAATACAAGTTCTGATTGAACATGTTTGGTGAATTCAATCAAAACTTATTCTTAAATTAAAAAATGGGGGAAAAAATTGTAAAGCTTATAATTGTAGTAGGAAAAATCATCAGTAAATAAAGTGTAAAAACCTAAAATTCCTCTTACTATTCATAAAAACGAAACTAGAAAGGAATGTGTCTTGCACAGGGTGGTCGAACTTAAAACACACCCTGGCCGTATTTAAGTTCGACCACCCGAACTCTTCTATATGTATGTTTATTAGGGTGTCCCAAAAAATTTGAAGTTGCTTTATTTTTATGTGGTGCCTTCTTAATTTTTAACCGACTTCAAAAAGGAGGAGGTTCTCAAGTTAGTCGGTTTCTCTGTTTTTTTTTTTTTTTTTTTTTTTTTTTTAAATGTATGTACATCGATAACTCCTAAACCATATGCCTGATTGCCATAATTTTTGGAGAACAGATAGATATCATAAGCATGAAGGTGCCCGTACAAAAGTGGGCGGTATTCGAGAACTGGGCGTGGCAATAATAGATCTCGCAATACTAGATACTACTGTATCTCGAATAATATTGACACTAGGGTACTGCAATTTAGTGGAGGGGTAGGCACAATTATTACAAATTACGGGCAAGAAAATGGGAGTAATTCGACGAATGGGCGTGGCAATATTAGAAAAACAGTGTATCTTGAATAATTTTGAGGCTAGAGTACTGCAATTAAGTATAGGGGTAGGCATTATTATTACAAATTATCGTCAATAAAGTGGGCGTTATTCGACAAATGGGCGTGGCAATATTATAAAAACACTGTATCTCGAATAATATGGACACTAGGGTACTGAAACTTAGTGTAGGGATAGACACAGTTAATACAAATTACGGTCAAGAAAATTGGCGTTATTTGACAAATGGGCGTGGCAATATTAGAAAAGAGTATATCTCAAATAATTTTGGTACTATAGTACCACAATTTAGTATAAAGGTAGGCATTACTATTACAAATTATGGACAATAAAGTGGGCGTTTTTCGACAAATGGGCGTGGCAATATTATAAAAACACTGTATCTCGAATAATATAGACACTAATGTACTGAAATTTAGTGTAGTTGTAGGCACAATTATTACATATTGCCGTCAACAAAATCGGCGTTATTTGACAAATGGGCGTGGCAATATTAGAAAAAAAGTATATCTCGAATAATATTGATACTGTGGTACAGCAATTTGGTATAGGGGTAGGCATTATTAGTAAAAATTACGGTGAAGAAAGTGGGTGGATTTCGACTACTGGGCGTGGCAATATTAGAAAAACAGTGTATCTCGAATAATATTGACACTAGGGCACTGAAATTTATTGTAGTACAGGGGTAGGCAGAATTATTAAAAATTATGGTCAATAAAGTAGGCGCTATTCGATAAATGGGCGTGGCAATACTATATAAACACTATCGCAGTTAATATTGACGCTGGGGTACTGAAATAAAGTACAGGGGTAGGCACAATTATTGGAAATAACGCTCCAGAAAGTGGGCGCTTATTTAACAAAGGGGCGTGGCAATATTTGAAAAACACTATATCTCGAATAATATTGACACTAGGGTAATAAAACTCGTTACAAGAATGGGTATAATAATTTCAAAACAGGTGACATCTAATTTAAATTTTACAGGCAGATATTTCAAATAACCAACAATCTTTCAGATTTTAATAGAACAAATTTTTTCGGAACAATTTTATTTATGTTCTTTATACACTTTTTTCGGAAATTTATCATATTCTCTAAAAAGGAAGAAATAAAAATTTTTTAAAAAAACAAACAACCGACTACAAAATCACTACAAAGTAAAAAATAATTTTAAAAATACTTTTCCTTTTAATTTCTTGGTCATATTTGATAATTTATTTAAACATATTATTATATATGAAATCTTATTATCTTAATTTTTTTCTTATTTGTTTTATTATCATAAATATATTATTTTCTTGATGAATACAAATGCTTTGAAGTTGGCGCTTCTGATTAAAAGTCTGATTATATTAGCGCCAACCTTAAAAGCTTTTGTAGTCATCAAGAAATAAATATAGTTATGATAATAAAACAAATAAGAAAAAAATTAAGATAATAAGATTTCATATATAATAATATGTTTAAATAAATTATCAAATATGACCAAGAAATTAAAAGGAAAAGTATATTTAAAATTATTTTGTACTTTGTAGTGATTTTGTAGTCGGTTGTTTTTTTTTTTTTTTTAATTTTTTTTCGTATGATGTTGAAATAAATGTACCTAGGAACCCATCCCGACTTGCATCGATACATGTCAGTACTTGGTGATATGAGCAAAAAGTGCTTATTTTTTCAAAATATCGAAATAACTTCTGTATAAGTGTGAATTTCCAAAAAACTGGTGCGCAGCTTGTTTTATATTTAATATTTCTTTAAAATAAGTTATCAAACATGGAAATTTAACAACAACTACAAGAGTTGTGATGTTTTACTTTTCGAAAAAAATTCTTTTTGATCTTGTTCTAAAATCCGAAGTTGAAAAATTTAAATGAAATCTAGTGGAAATATTTTCTTAAGCTATATTTAATGCAGATGCAATAAATTATGTAATTATGTTGTATAGCTTGGTGGTTATGAAGTTTTTTGCTTTTTTAGAAGTTTTTTAGAAGTATACCTATTTGAAAAATTCGAGTTTGACTATTTTTACGAAAAAAATCCTCAAAAATCCAAAAATACCTAATTGAAAAAAACAATAGCGTGGATACTTTAAGCACAGTCTTGAGCTTTTTTCTGCAAAAAAATAAAAAATCAAAATTCGAAAAATTTACTATTTTTTTTCAAAAATACTTAAAGTGCATTTTTCTCACAGCATTTCGATCACAAAAAAAAAGAAAAAAATTATAAAAATCGAAAACATATATTTCTCACTCGCAGTAGCTTTAATTAACCTAAAAAATATTTCAGATTTTCATTCGAAAAATTTTTGAATTCCAGTGTTGCCAACACCGTTTTTTCATTCCGGTTTATTTTTGTACCCCAACGCGTGCTGCGTAAGGGGTATATTAACTTTGTCATTCTGTTTGTAAAGGGTGATTTTTTTGAGGTTATGATTTTCATGCATTAGTATTTGACAGATCACGTGGGATTTCAGACATGGTGTCAAAGAGAAAGATGCTCAGTATGCTTTGACATTTCATCATGAATAGACTTACTAACGAGCAACGCTTGCAAATCAATGAATTTTATTACCAAAATCAGTGTTCGGTTCGAAATGTGTTTCGCGCTTTACGTCCGATTTATGGTCTACATAATCGACCAAGTGAGCAAACAATTAATGCGATTGTGACCAAGTTTCGCACTCAGTTTACTTTATTGGACATTAAACCAACCACACGAATGCGTACAGTGCGTACAGAAGAGAATATTGCGTCTGTTTCTGAGAGTGTTGCTGAAGACCGTGAAATGTCGATTCGTCGCCGTTCGCAGCAATTGGGTTTGTGTTATTCGACCACATGGAAGGTTTTACGCAAAGATCTTGGTGTAAAACCGTATAAAATACAGCTCGTGCAAGAACTCAAGCCGAACGATCTGCCACAACGTCGAATTTTCAGTGAATGGGCCCTAGAAAAGTTGGCAGAAAATCCGCTTTTTTATCGACAAATTTTGTTCAGCGATGAGGCTGATTTCTGGTTGAATGGCTACGTAAATAAGCAAAATTGCCGCATTTGGAGTGAAGAGCAACCAGAAGCCGTTCAAGAACTGGCCATGCATCCCGAAAAATGCACTGTTTGGTGTGGTTTGTACGCTGGTGGAATCATTGGACCGTATTTTTTCAAAGATGCTGTTGGACGCAACGTTACGGTGAATGGCGATCGCTATCGTTCGATGCTAACAAACTTTTTGTTGCCAAAAATGGAAGAACTGAACTTGGTTGACATGTGGTTTCAACAAGATGGCGCTACATGCCACACAGCTCGCGATTCTATGGCCATTTTGAGGGAAAACTTCGGAGAACAATTAATCTCAAGAAATGGACCGGTAAGTTGGCCACCAAGGTCATGCGATTTGACGCCTTTAGACTATTTTTTGTGGGGCTACGTCAAGTCTAAAGTCTACAGAAATAAGCCAGCAACTATTCCAGCTTTGGAAGACAACATTTCCGAAGAAATTCGGGCTATTCCGGCCGAAATGCTCGAAAAAGTTGCCCAAAATTGGACTTTCCGAATGGACCACCTAAGACGCAGCCGCGGTCAACATTTAAATGAAATTATCTTCAAAAAGTAAATGTCATGGACCAATCTAACGTTTCAAATAAAGAACCGATGAGATTTTGCAAATCTTATGCGTTTTTTTTAAAAAAAAAGTTATCAAGCTCTTAAAAAATCACCCTTTATCATTAATAAGGAGGCTTGGCAGGTATAGAAAAGTATATATATAATTTTGATCAGCATCACCACCTGAGTCGATTTCCGTGTGTCCGTCTGTCTGTCTGTCTGTCCGTCTTTGGGAGCTCCGCCAGGTTAGCAACTTAGTTGCGCCTGCCTGTCCAAAGCCAGGATAAAGGAGGATGGTTGTTTGTAGGATACGTCCTGCAAACTTAAAAACTGATAGGGCCAACCAAAAGCTCGGAGTGGCGCCCATCTTGGTAGCAGGCCATATTCGGTATATCGATATGAAACAAGCCTGCGAAGGTATTGCAATTGACCTTAAATCTTGTTAGTACGGGGACAGTCTTAACCTGTCAAATGGGGTAGACCCTATCTATCCACCGCACTGGGACCTTAAATCGGCCGATAAATATGGATGTGAGTGTTTTGATGTGAGTGTGCTTAACATTTTGACTCTCGGGCTTTCCTTTGGGGTTTGCTCGTCGACGTTTGAATTGGTCCCTCAAACTGGAACGGCGGTCACTGAGGTTAGTGGTGTAATGGTGATTATCATGGGTTTTCATATTGAGCACGGCAGTCCCTGAGAACAAGGCCAATACTCTATCTGGATGTTAAGATCTTTAGATCATCCGGACTGCCAGAATAAGAGTGGCAAAATCAGGTCCTCCTCTGTAGGTACCAGTTATGTGTAATTGCTCGCAACTGAGCCAGCAGCTGTGAGCTGTTAAAATGGCCCTTTCAGTGCTCATTGAGCACGGTCACGTGCTGCATTTTTGGTCTTTTTGCGGGGATGTGTTTCGCGCTTTACGTCCGATTTATGGTCTACATAATCGACCAAGTGAGCAAACAATTAATGCGATTGTGACCAAGTTTCGCACTCAGTTTACTTTATTGGACATTAAACCAACCACACGAATGCGTACAGTGCGTACAGAAGAGAATATTGCGTCTGTTTCTGAGAGTGTTGCTGAAGACCGTGAAATGTCGATTCGTCGCCGTTCGCAGCAATTGGGTTTGTGTTATTCGACCACATGGAAGGTTTTACGCAAAGATCTTGGTGTAAAACCGTATAAAATACAGCTCGAGCAAGAACTGAAGCCGAACGATCTGCCACAACGTCGAATTTTCAGTGAATGGGCCCTAGAAAAGTTGGCAGAAAATCCGCTTTTTTGACGATGATCGAGTTGCCCAGATGACTGTTGTAGGCTGGCCCTCCGGGGAGACTCGTACTGGTTGTGGTTGTGTGAATGCTACACAGGTCTAGATTGACCAGCGGGGTCGCGCAGTGGTACGACCGGGCTGGCATATCTGTCTTAATATGCAAGAGATTGGGTAGGTCTCGTCTCCACCAGTAGATGGATGGTAAGTACGTCACTACTGAAGTCTAAACTGGTACTGCTATTATGGGCAGTATGTAATTTATTACATAATGCTCCTAATCAGCAGGACACTGGGTGATGCTTTGTGTTTGTGAAACAGCTTCCATGTTCGTGTTGCCACACCAGATGCCCCGCATGTTTTATTTGCTTAAAACATAAACGGGTCCGTGTTGTAGTAAAACACATAAATTCTGGTTGTCTGTTTCATGAACTATTGCCCTAGGTCTGGCACCCAAGTACTTAAGCCTCGCGGCAGGTGTACTTATTAAACCAGATTCTGTCTGTCTGTCTTTGGACACGATTACAGCCGCATATTTAAAGCTATCGCGATGAAATTCAAGATTTAAGCTTCTTTTCAAAAACAAAACTAAGTTCGAGAATGAGTCCAATCGGATGAAAACCACGCCTACTTCCCATACAAAGTGACTGCATTTTAACTGTAAAATCTCTTAAAAACCCACAAAAATTAATAAAATGCCTTGAAATTTTGCATGTAAACTTTGATATTCAATATAAATCCTGACAATAAAATTTGGAAAAATCGGATGAAAACCACACCTACATCCCATACAAAGTGGCTTTATATTAACCGTCAAATCGCTTAAAAATCTGCTCAAATTACAGAAATGTCTTGGAATTTCGCACTTAGGCTTTGATACATAATATAGACCATCACAATAATTTTAGAAAACCACGCCTACTTCCCATACAAAGCAACGTCATAAAAATAGAAATAAAACTGAATGACATCGTGTCTGTATGTACCCAAATTGCGCTCACATCGTTTATCCAACCCATACATATATTCTTCGGTAAAATGTGGAGTCTTTAGATTAGAAAAGTGGGTGTGGCATTTTACTTTTAATCGAATTTCTGTTACACCGTGTGTCTGACTTCAAACAAATTTTGTACTAGCAAAACTAGCTTATTCTTAAACTAACTCAATCTACACCATTCGACAGATTTCAACCAAATTTCGTACATATATTCTTTGGTATAATGAGAAGTTTTAAGCCTACAAAAGTGGGTAGGATTGGACAAGGGGTGTGTCAATTTAATTCTTATCGAACTCCCTCTACACCGTTCGCCTGACTTAAACTTAAATTTTGCACACATATTATTTGGCATAGGGATCAGTCTGTAGTTTATAAAAGTGTGAGGTACTAGACAGGAGGCGTGGTACTTTATTTTTATTATATTTCCATCCACACCGTTACTTCGATTTCAACCAAATTTCGCATATATATTCTTTAGTATAATGAGAAAGTTTAAGCCTATTATAGTGGGTGGGTTTGGATAAGGGGCATGCCAATTTTATTCTAATCAAACTCCTTCTTCACCGTTTTCCTGACTTCAACCAAATTTTGCAAACATATTATTCGGAATAATGAGCAGTGATTAGTCTAAAAAATTGGGCGTGCCACTTTAATTTAAATCGAAAAAAAAAAATTAAAAAAAACCATAGGTAAATCACCTAAGTCGGCTTGGGTAAAGAGAATTGTATGGAAATTATAAACTTATGCTTATTTACTAAGCAATTTATTGTTTAATATTTTGCTTTGAAAGCACATATTTCGATACCTTGCCAAAAAAAAATATTTGATTCACCTAAGCCCAAAATCCAAAAATACAAAATTGAAAAACAACTAGCATGGATGGCTTAAGCATAGTTTTCTCGTCATTAGACACACGAGAGAAGGATGGATTTGATAATTTAATGTTTTTTTTTTTGTAATAAAACCACTTTTGAATTCAAAAATAACATAAAGTAAATTAAAAAACACACAAAAAGAAAAGAAACAAAGAAAAAATTTCTTTGCCCGCCGTGAGGAATCGAACCTGGAACTTTTGGTGCCAGTCCATCGCTCTAACCACTGATCCAAGCAGCCTTGCTACTACTTGCTGACATAACTGCAGCTATGTTAACAGATGCTGTATTAACAGATGCAGTATGTCGCAGTATTCTGTTGATAGCCATACAACAAAAATCTTTTAATAGATTATTTTGTTATGCTGCAGCATAGCTGCAGTTGTAATTAATATTGAATAAATCACTCCGCGTATCGAAGGAGTTTGGCTCAATGCGTAGTGTAGTGACTTCATACACAGTAGTTTTGGTTGGTGTGGGTACGAATCTCAACTGTATGCGAAGGTAAAATTTTTGTATTTGATATTTAATTTAATGATCTTGTTATAATAGACGTCAAGCAGCAAGAAAAGCCGAGAAGTCATTAATTTCTAAGAAAAAAAACGGTGTTAATAAAAGAAAAATTTGTGTTGTTGCCGATTTCAGTCAAGCAAATCACAGAACGAGAAGCGGCAGCTTAAAAAAAAAGGAAAATAAAAAAAAAACCAAAACCTGAAAAAAAGTTACATTTTTGATATTAATTTTTTTTTTAAAAAGTAGTGTATAAAAAATTACCAAATACTTGGTATAAATAAAAATGAGCAAGTCAACATGTTAAACTTAGGCGTTTTGATGAAGTACTTGGGAGGCTGAAAACTGCCAAAGCCATCTTATAAATTATACTAGTTTTTTTTTCAATTTAACATAAGCTGTTTTCTCGGTGCAGGTATGCCCACTTAAAGCAAGCTGTCACTGCTGTGGCAAATTTTATTATTGTAGCATGAATGCAAATTGTAGTACTTTCCCGAGAAGGAATTTTTAAAATTTTCCGCCAGCTAAAAAAGGAGTGGGACTGGGTGTGAAGTATATATAACGGTGATTTTTTTTTTCAAAAAATTACTGTTGACCTTTCAATAAGCCTATATTTGTTGAAATCTGTCGAGAGCATTATATAAAAATTTGTGTTTAAAATCTGTACAGTTTTTGTGATGCTTTCCTTTCAACTTTTGCTAACATGCGCCTCTTTATCGATTTAAAAGCCGCATACACCTCAATAATTCGAAAAAAATATACTAACCAATTCAAAGCTGTGTTTAAAACTAACTTTTTTAGCAGAAAAAAAATCAGTTTTTGCCACAAAAAGTAATGTTGAAAACTTTATCGTTGCAACTCGATAAAACTTAGCAATATTTTTGGCAATTAAAAGTTTCGCTTTGGTTTGCATAACCACCAACATATACACACAAACATTCATACCCACACACAAACACACACACACACACACACATATTCAGCTTATATGCATTGAAATATGTGTCTATTGCATCGAATATGATTTTCAATAAAGGCGAAAATCTATTTTCGATCGACAACTGTGGATGCTTACTTTTATATGTTGTTGTTGTTATTGTGCGAAAAGTTTCTCGATTAAAAACTTTTTCGTGGTTTTCTGTGTGCATGTTGGTACTAAAGAATTTTGAAGAAATTCTATCTCTGTGCTAAAGTTGTGTTGTATGCATACCTTTGAAAAGTTTTCGCCTTTTTGTAATTTGCAAAAAGTTATATAAATCTAAATTTTCAACAATTGCATTTTCTCTGCTATTTATTTAAAGGTGTTCTCTATGTGTGTGTGTTTGTGTGTAACACACTCATTGACAAAACGTGCTAATTTTTCAAATATTAACACTATTTGCAACATCCTTGCAAAATTATTCACCAAACAAATTTCATTTTTTATGTGTGTCATTTATTTTGTATTTTTATCAGCTTTATTGACAGCTATGGCAGCTGTTGTTGTCACGTTTTGTGCTGCGAGCATGGAAAAATGTTTCGATACTGCATATTTTATGAAACTGATGATACGTGTAAAATAACTTACATACCCACATACATATAGTACATAAAATAAGCGAAAACTTACAAGAACTATTTGTGTAGGAAAAAATATGTCAAAAATATGCAAAATATTAGGAATTCACTTGAAAAACTACGATCAAAATTTCTACATGTTTACATTTCTACATGTAAATAGTTCTGAAGCTAAAAATGACAAAAGTAATTAAGCCGTCTTGTAATGCTTTAGATATACAGACGCAATGATATTCAGCTTTATATACTTGCGAAGTTTTTTCTATTTTGATAACGTCACTTCGTATGGAAAGTAGGTGAATATTTCATTATAGTTTGCCAAATTTAATAATAAGGATTCTTATCTCAAGACATTTCAAGACATATTCAAGACATTTCTTAAATTTTTGTGCATCTTTAAGACATTTTTGAAGCGAAGCTTTTTACTCCTCGTTCTGTGATTTGCTTGGAGTGAAATCTGAAAAATTTTCGACAGATTTTTTCTTGGAAATTTTATGGTTTCTTTGTTGCTAGTGCTTATTACAACAAGAAAATTTAATACTTTAATATTAAATACTAAAAATATTTGTTGGCCTGACCGTGGGGATCGAACCCATGCTCTCTTACACGAGAGTCCAATGCACTATCCACTAGGCCACAAAGACTTGTTGCAATAAGTTGTTAATTCAATCCTAATTATAAAAGAAGCTATGCTGCAGTATATCGTCACCATCTATCAATAGATAGAGGATTGTGTATTTGCTATGCTACAACTATCAAAAATTTGCTTTTATTTGCCACAAGGTGTCTCTAGCATCGTTTTGTTTGTATTGTGAATGCGTTTGTGGTGCTGTTGACATAGAGTGTAAATTATTATCTAGAGATTGCATCAACTCTGCTAAATCTCTGGCATGTGTTAACAGAGTTTTTTTTTTGTTCCTGGTTTTAAGTGAAAAACTCTGAAATAATAATTTACATTCTATAACAAGTACGTTGACAAGTGCGTTTTTAAGTGTCAAAAAAATAGATATCAATAAATATGGAATCAACAAACGCATGCATGAGTCAGTGCAGCCAAGTTCACAACCATGTGTGGAGAGTTAAAATGGAGAGTCGCTGGCATTATATGCTCGTATATGCAATTGGCGTGGAAATTTGACATTCAGCAATAAGAAAATAAGCAGTAAATATGTTTTCTGTATATATGTAATTTATTTTATGTTATTTTAATTTTTTGAATTTAAAAGTTAATTTATTAAAAAAAAAAAATTATTAAGCTATAAAATCTATGTAACTGCGAAAAAGCTTCGCTTCTCTCGTGTGTCCAACGACGCACCTGTGTTTTTTTATAAATAAAGCCACTATGTATGGGAGGTAGGCATGGTTTTCATCTGATTTGGCTCATTTTTGAACTTGATCTTTACTGTTTAGATAAAAGCTTATATTTTCATCGCGATTGCTTCAAAATTACGGCTATAATCGTGAACACAGACGAACAGGCAAAAAATAAACTTGTAAGTCATAAAAAACACTTCATATGACAGACATTTTATTTAAGTAATACATTTTGAACAAAGTTCAAATCGAGTTTTTAGAATTTTACACTGTGTCTTCATTTAAGGGAAAGTTTAGCAATGAGACAAAACAGCAAACAGTGCTTAGTGTGCACCACAAACATGACCTTTGTAAAATGATTGGCAAACAACAAATAACTGTTGAACTCAACAATCGTTTCATTAGAAAAACAAACACTTATTTTTTTTTTTTTTCGCCATAAATCTGTCACGTACAGATTGCTGTCTGCTTCCATATAGAGGCTGCTGCCAATAAATTTTTCGGATAAAATTTTTTGTCTTTTCTCGAAAATTAAGCATTATTACGTGACATGATTCCTAAACCATAAGAAACAAAATAAATTTTCTCATTTGTATCGATATTGATAAAGTGATTTATAACGAGTACAAAGAGTGTGCATTAAAAGGAAAAAACTATCAAGAATAAAATGAAACTTTTCTATTTTGTTAATTTCAAATTTACAGCTATAATATCAGAGTTCTAGGTTTGAATTTAAAATTATTTATTCTTAATACTCAAAAATTTAAAACTAAATAAACAAAATTTAATGTAAAACATTAAATACTAATTACTAAAACTTAAATTCTCTTTTTTGATAATATCTGCAAAAAAAAAATCGGCCCAGTACTTTTGAAGTTTACCATAAAATAATTTCCACTTCAATTTTGTATAATAGTATATGTAGATAGATGGGCGGTAAAAGTAGGCGTGTCAACATGTATATATATATATATATTGACCGCCATTTGCACCCATAGCACCAACATACCCAGTTTCACAATGAAAACATGTAAAATTAAGGAATTATAATGATTTCGTAAAAGTGGGCGAATCGTCGTTGGGCGGGAAATACCGCGTATCCACCACTTGCACATACACTCACACGGTGATACGAGTAGTAAAATACTACAGTAGTGCAGTAAACTGCTTTCTTTTAAACTATTAAATGGACTTTCAACTAAACTAAAAACATGTATTGAAATTAGATACTTGTGTTGTTCTGAAATAAGCATTTAATGGAAAATCCGCCCTTTTTTCAATTGAATCAAATTGAATTTAAAGCCTAATTTCAATTTTGGCAGTATACGCAGTATTGCTGATAAGCTGTATTGCAAGTGGCTTATACGCGCTATTGCACGCCCAATAACGATATATATTCCGACAGTTACCGATAAATATCATACGAACTAAATTACCAAATTTTACTCTAATACGATCAAAACCGTCTGAAATATTTAATTTTGATTAATTTATGGGTGCTAAAAGTAGGCTTCGTAAATCTAAAATAGCCTAACATGATTTAGCTGAAATAATAAATCGTTTAGTATCTATCAGGGATGATATTGGCTTAGTTGTAAAAGGGTCAAAATTTGTACAAAAATAGAGTATTTTTGACAAGAATGGGGCCTTTAGAGGTAATTCAATATTAAAGACTTTCTATTGGGATATTCAGCCATGAACACGAATATCTCATTCGATTTCGAATAAAATGTTTCGAGAGATTAAAACAAATTGAAATTTTCCCAATTGTTCTTTTTTTTTGTGTTTTTTTTTGCTTTCACTATTTTAACCTAAGTTTTTTTATGGTGCCAAAAAAATAGTTAAATGTTCTTAAGGGTTTAAATGACCAGCTCAGAATCAAAAATTTTATTTCATACATAGAGGTCCAATCCCACTTTAGAAAAAGGTGTATTGATGCAAAAGTCAAAAATATTAAAGAGCTGTAAAAGAATGCAATCATTTGTGATTAAAAATCAATCAAACCCAATCAATGATTTGAAAAAAAGAATGCAATCAATTTTTCAAATCATTGATTGTGAATTGAAATTTTAAGTTCCAATCAATGATATGAAAAAAAAGAATGCAATCAATTTTTTTGAAATTTCAATCACAATCAATGATTTGAAAAAATGAATGCAATCATTTTATCAAATGATTGATTGTGATTTGAAATTTCAATCAAAAAAATTAAAAAAAAAAACAACCGACTACAAAATCACTACAAAGTAAAAAAGAATTTTAAAAATACTTTTGCTTTTAATTTCTTGGTCATATTTGATAATTTATTTAAACATATTATTATATATGAAATCTTATTATCTTAATTTTTTTCTTAATTTTTTTATTATCATAAATATATTAATTTCTTGATGAATACAAAAGCTTTTAAGGTTGGCGCTAATATAATCAGAGTTTTAATCAGAAGCGTTTCAACTTCAAAGCATTTGTATTCATCAAGATATTAATATATTTATGATAATAAAACAAATAAGAAAAAAATTAAGATAATAAGATTTCACATATAATAATATGTTTAAATGAAATATCAAATATGACCAAGAAATTAAAAGGAAAAGTATTTTTAAAATTATTGTTTACTTTGTAGTGATTTTGTAGTCGGTTGTTTTTTTTTTAAAAAAATTTTATTTCTTCCTTTTTAAAGAATATGATAAATTTTCGAAAAATCTGTATAAACAACATAAATAAAATTGTTCTGTTAAAATCTGAAAGTTTGTTGGTTATTTCAAATATCTGCCTCTTAAATTTAAATTAGATGTCACATGTTTTGAAATTATTATACCCATTCTTGTAACGAGTTTTATTACCCTAGTGTCAATATTATTCGAGCTATAGTGTTTTTCAAATACTGCCATGCCCCTTTTTTAAATAAGCGCCTACTTTCTGGAGCGTTATTTCCAATAATTGTGCCTACCCCTGTACTTTATTTCAGTACCCCAGCGTCAATATTAACTGCGATAGTGTTTATCTAGCATTGCCACGCCCATTTATCGAATAAGGCCTACTTTATTGACCATAATTTTTAATAATTTTGCCTACCCCTGTACTACAATAAATTTCAGTGCCCTAGTGTCAATATCATTCGAGATACACTGTTCTTCTAATATTGCCACGCCCAGTAGTCGAAATCCGTCCACTTTCTTCACCGTAATTATTACTAATAATGCCTACCCCTATACCAAATTGCAGTACCATAGTATCAATATTATTCGAGATATGCTCTTTTTCTAATATTGCCACGCCCATTTGTCAAATAACGCCCATTTTGTTGATGGCAATTTGTAATAATTGTGCATACCACTACACTACATATCAGTACCCTAGTGTCCATACTATTCGAGAAACAGTGTTTTTATAATATTGCCACGCCCATTTGTCGAATAACGCCCCCTTTATTGGCCATAATTTGTAATAGTAATGCCTAGCTTTATACTAAATTGCAGTACTATAGTATCAATATTATTCGAGATATACTCTTTTTCTAATATTGCCACGCCCATTTGTCAATAACGCCCATTTTCTTGACCGTAATTTGTGTCTTATTTAAAATAACTCTGTCTACCCCTACACTAAATTTCAGTACCCTAGTGTCCATATTATTCGGGATACAGTCTTTTTATAATACTGCCACGCCCATTTTTCGAATAACGCCCACTTTATTGACGATAATTTGTAATAATATTGCCTACCCCTATACTAAATTGCAGTACTCTAGCCTCAAAATTATTCAAGATACACTGTTTTTCTAATATTGCCACGCCCATTTGTCGAATTACGCCCATTTTCTCGCCCGTAATTTGTAATAATTGTGCCTACCCCTACACTAAATTGCAGTACCCTAGTGTCAACATTATTCGAGATACAGTAGTATCTAGTATTGCGAGATCTATTATTGCCACGCCCTGTTCTCGAATACCGCCCACTTTTGTACGGGCACCTCCATGCTTATGATATCTATCTGTTCCCCAAAAATGATGGCAATCAGGCATATGGTTTAGGAGTTATCGATGTACATACATTTAAAAAAAAAAAAAAAAAAAAAACAGAGAAACCGACGAACTTGAGAACCTCCTCCTTTTTGAAGTCGGTTAAAAACTCAACAGAACTTATTTTACTGAGAGCTATTAAAAATCACTTTATTAGATTTAAAATTTAAATTTAACATTTTTATATTGATGGCATACTATCCAGATAATATTTTTTTCGGTAGAGTTTCAGTACAGTAGAGAAGAGGGCCTAAAATGGATCGAAACGGCTTCGGGGCTTATGATATAAAAAAGGGCTCAAAAAAGCCCTAAAAGCCCCCAAATACCATCCCTGGTATCTATATCGTCTAAATCGGTTCAATGGTTCTCGAGTGATTATGGAACATCCATGCTTTTATATAATAGTAGGTAAGTATAGATTAGCAATATACTACAATACTAAATATTTTTCATTTCTTAAATGTAATATTTTATGCTATATTTATTATATGTTATCTATGCAAATGTAGGGTGCAAGTTGAACTTCATTAATAAAATAACAACTTTAAAGTACTTTACTCTAAAAAAAAAATCAATTTAGATTTATCTAAATATAAAAGCGAGCTGAAAGTTTCACATACGAGGGGTGCCTTTTATATTTCGGGATTAGAGAACAAAAACAAATATTAATCATCGAAAATCACTTTATTGTTTTTTAAAATATTCTCCATTAAGATCTATACACTTTTGCATGCGGTTGAGCCAATTGTCGAAGCACTTTTGCCACTCTGATTGAGGTATCTCCAAAACATGCATTCTGAATGCCGCAACCGCTTCTTCGGGCGTCGAAAATCGTTGTCCACGCAGTTTATTCTTCACGGTTGGGAATAAAAAGAAGTCATTCGGTGCCAAGTCAGGACTATACGGCGGATGACCCATCAAATCGATGTTTTGGGTGCTCAAAAATGCAGTTGTTTGAGCCGATGTGTGAGAGCTCGCATTGTCGTGGTGAAGAGTGATCCGTCTTCGGCGGTTGGTTTTCCTGATTTCTTGGAAGACAACTGGCAAACAAATGGTTGTGTACCACTCAGAGTTGACTGTTCTGCGTTGTTCTAGTGGTACGGTTGCGACATGTCCATATTTTCCGAAAAAACAGGCGACCATTTGCTTGGAAGTGCTTCGTGCGCGAACAACTTTTGTTGGATTTGGCTCATCTTGAAACACCCATACAGTCGACTGCTGTTCACTTTCGGGCTCATACGCGTAAATCCACGATTCATCACCTGTCACGATGTCATAGACGTGTTTCGAAGCACCGCGATCGTATTTTTTGAGCATTTCCTTCGACCAATCGACACGAGCCTTTTTTTGAGCGATTGACAAATTGTGTGGGATCCAACGCGAACAAATTTTTTTGACAGTCAAATGTTTATGCAATATTGAATGTATGCTGGTCCCACTTATGCCTAAGGTTGCCTCAATCTCACGATAGGTAACATGACGATCTTGCAATATCAGTTCGCGCACAGCATCAATGGTTTTCGCAACAACAGCTGATTTCGGACGACCTTCACGAAATTCGTCTTGGAGTGAACTACGACCACGATTGAATTCACCATACCATCGATAAACACTGGTCCTTGATGGAGCTTCATCGCCAAAAATTGAATTAAGTTCATCCATGCACTGTTGCTGTGTTAATTCACGTCGAAAGTTGTAAAAAATAATCGCACGAAAATGTTCACGATTTAATTCCATTTTTAGACCGAGATGAATCTTTTAAGTTACTATAAACAACACAAATAGCGCTCGTATATCAAAACGTTCTGAGTACGTATAAGCCAACAAATGTCAAACTTTGCGATAGAGCTTTCAGTTGACAGATTGCAACACCAGGGTTGCCAAATCCCGAAATATAAAAGGCACCCTACGTATTGTTGTGCGTCTTAATTAAAGTTGAAAAAGTTGTTTTTATTTTTTTAAAAAATAGTTGATATTACATTTTGATGTGCACTGGAATATGGAGATTTATAAAATATGTAGATTTATAGATATATATAGTTGTAATTTCAAATTTTTACCCTCGATACTGTAACGATATCGAAATTATCATTGCAGTATCGATATCTTATTTGGGTTCGATATCGTTAAGATATTCAAATTTTTTGTTCAATTTCGATATTTTTTTGTTTTTGATATTAGTTTTGTGTTGAAAACAGCCATTTCTATATCGTTTCGAAACATCCATATATCGTCTCGATAGTAAAACGACATTATTTGGTTTGCTGAGACAAAACATGAACCAGTTATTGCATCGAAACTTTTATGCAATTATAACAGACACCATTATACACAAGCATCTTAAAAACAACATGAAAATTTTTAATAACAAGATATAGTATATTTGAAATGAGAACAGAGAAACAACAAACCAGCAAAAACTTCAAGAATGAAAGTGTGGAAATTTTGTTGAGGTCTGGCAAAGTTGTTAATTTTAATTGTTGTTGATGGTGTGCTTGTTGTGGGTGCTGTGATTGTTGTTGTGTAAACATAGTTATTGTCTTAAGCACATAAGTGCCATGCGATAATTTGTGAAGTTGGCAACACACTTGAAAAAGAAGCCAACAATGCTTAAATCTGTAAAATTAAAAAGACGAAGAAGATGAAGCTACAAAACGAATGAATACTTGAAGATATAAGCGGATACCAACCGACCGACAGACAGACAGAAAGAAAGATAGTCAAATAAGAAATAAGCAAACACTCACACTCTTGCACTCATTTTGAGTTTCTAGCTCACAAAAGTTTTTTACCAACCAAACAAAATGCTGCCAATTCACTTCACACATGCATGTAAGATGAAGATGAAGTGCAGAAGAGTAAAAAACAGAGAAAACTGAAAATGAGATGAGCTACAAAAGACATCAAATAAATACATATATGATATAAAAAAAAAGCTCAAACGGAAATAATGCAAAATGTACGTTAATGAAAATACACTTTTAGAATGTGCATAGTGGCTAAGTGTGTGTGCTTGTGTGTGTGTGTGTGCATTTGAGTCCGTGAAAATGTTTAATTACTATTTTCGCTCGTTCATGCTTGCAAAACATTTGCGCGTTTTTCACCCACCACCCTTCATTATTTTCTCACTGCACCTTTAAAAAACGTAGTAGTTGTAAAAACCATTTTGTTTTCTTTAACTTTTCTGCTCCATTCTTAACTTGGCTTAATCGCGAAGGTGTTATCAAGGAAGGACATCAAGGAAGTTTAGCGAGGCAGACGGCAGGCTTATTTAAGCAGAAAATAAGCAGCCGGAATGCTCTCAACAACGCGCTTAATTACTGCGCTATGTGTGGGTGCGTGTGGTTTAAGTGGTAGTGGTAAGTTTATTACTCTGTGTGTGAGTGTGCGGTGGCTTCCGTTTTTTTCCCATTGCATTTAATTGCTTATTTAACAGTTAGCAACGACGTCCTTTTGCTTTTGCCGGAATTGTAATTAGTGAGTTGTTGCTGTTGTTGTTTTTGTGTTTCTTGTTTTTGCTGCTGCTTTGCGGAAATGTTATTTTGATTTTAATTTCCGTTTTCTTTTTTTATTGCATTGCTCTTGACTTTGCTCGTCTGGAAAGTTGGTTAGATTTTTTTTTTTCGAAATTTTAGCCATTGTTTGTTACTATTTAGACTTTTTCTGGTTTTATGCATTGGTTAGGCAAAAGTTTTTTTTGTATTTTTTTTTTATATATATTACTTAACTTTTTTATAAGCTTTAGCGAAAGAATATATTAGAGATAAAGTCAAATAACACAATAACTTTCATTAGGCCTTTAACCATTATTTATATGCAGTTAAAATAATCTAAAAAGTTTGATTAGCTATTAATTTGGCAAACGTAGTTAAGATATAAAATATATATTAGCTTGTTCAGAGTTTAGAACTGTTACGTGGTTTTGTATAAGGCTGAGGTAAAGCTGAGCCGTTTCAAGGTTTCATGAAGGCTCTACTGAACCTTCTGTAATTAAGTACACAGTGAGTTATTGGAGCGAGCGAGCAAACTTGTTCGCAAAGTGTTATCGGGTCTAGATCTCAGCAATGGGTTGGCCGATTTTGACATTTTTTCACTAAATAGTTCTTCGTTTCTAAAACTAAGTCGTGATGAAGCCCAATTAAAAAAATTTTACTAAAATAAAATTCATAGGTGTAAATTTGGCCCTTAAGAAACGCAATAAAAATTACAATCCACCCTTCAATTGCTTACTGGGAAGTGTACAAAAGAGCTAGAAATGAAGCTAATAACGCCGTTAAATCATCAAAACGTATTTATTTCATGTCTAAGCTAAGTTCAACACAACTATCGAAAAAGCTCTGGAATAACCTTAGGCAGGCTAGGGTATGCAATGTTAAACCTGATGAATGCTGGATAGATACAAAAATTTTAAATGAATATTTTATTGCAAGCACAGCTTCTTCTGATAGTAGGTTTGATGATAATTCAAGATATTTGACTTGCGAGTTTCTGTTTAATTTTGAGTTTGTTGCTGTAGGCGAGTGTGATGTTGCTCGTTGCGTAAATACGGTAAGATAAAATCGAATGCCATTGACGAAGATGAATATCCATCAAATTTATCAAACTCATTTTGCCATTCATCCTTAGCCCGTTGATCCGCATTATTAATCATTGCTTCACAAGTTCTAGCTTTCCTGATGTTTAGAAAGCAGCGACAATTATTCCTGTAGTTAAAAAAATTAAGTGCTAGCGAACCATCTGATTATCGACCTATAAGGGCCAATTTTTTCACAGTTCGATAGAGACTTCCCGAACTTTTAGGTCCGGTAAATTTTGGGTTCGACAAAGTTGCCGAACTTAAAATTTAACGGACGTAAAGAGGTCAGTTAACTGAGCTTAACGGCGTGGGGAAGCGGTTTTCCGTACAAATTTGATTTTTTTATTTAAAAACAAAAAATGGAACAACAACATTTTTTGAGCAGTGGTCCAGCGAGTAGTATTAGGAGCATTTAGCTACTGAGCGACGGCAATAAAAAATGCAACAGAGGATTTTGTTGGAAAAATGGGATGACACGGACTTTGTGTCACGTTTTAGATTGAGCAAAAGTACATTCTTCATTGTGCTCTCTATGATTGAAGATCAGTTGAAGTATGCTGATCCACGGTAAGTATTTAGGTAACACTTACATTAATTTTAATTTATCTTTTTATCTGCAGCCCACGCTATATTATGCCAGATGTCCAGCTTCTTATTGGGCTGGGATTTTTCGCACAAGGTTCGATGTAGATAAGCATCGCAGACTTTGCTGGAGTTTGTGTAACGTCAGTATGCAGAATTTTGAGGCGAGTAGCCAGCACACTTGCCTCAGTATCAAATACTGTCATTAAAATACTACAAACCAATGAAGAAATGCTGAAAGCAGCGAAGGCATTTTTTCGCACGATTGGAGCTATAGACTGCACTCATATGAAAATCGAATCACCATGTGTCAGCAACGTGGATCGAGGAGCTTTATAATTAGAGCCAGATATGCACGAGAAACGTGGTAGAACGGAGCTACGGGGTCCTTAAGCGACGGTTTCCTGTTCTAGCGCTCGGTCTGAGAGTGCACATATCGCACACTAAATACAAAACAGTCACAACTCAAAACTTTTAAATTTCTTGGTGAAGCAAAACACAATTTTATTTTTGATGGAACTCCATACAAAGCAATGAGACAACATTTTTTTTTTTAAAGTATAGAGAAAGAAGATGTGTACAAAATGAATTTGATGTGTTACAGTCAAAGTATATGATCACTACGAATAGTTTTACATTTAAAAGTTAAAATTTGTGAATTTTGAGATGTGACTGTTTTGTATTTAGTGTGCGATACCTACTGTGCAAGACATAATTATTGCTTGTGCAACCTATGCATCGATGAACATGATGTGGTGGCCCCACCCGAAATAGAATATTTTGATTCGATAATAGCCGGCAATGAGGTGCCTAATAGCGGACCACAAACAAATGTTAACCAACGTAATGTGAGAGCTGAGCTATTAAACGATTACTTCCCTGCATTGCTGCGGTCAAATCAATGAAATAATTAAAAAAAATATGCTTAATTCAAGTTTAATTATCTTTATTCAAGTTTCTTTGTAAATTTTCACAACGAATCGTGTGAATTTTTCTACTCTGCTGCAAATGCAGATCAAATAATTTTTTCTTCTCTAAGCGATCTTGTTTTAATGTTTTAAGCTGCGACAAATACAGCATATGCTCATATTTGCCATTTCAATCGTATGTCGAGTGATTGAACGATTTTCATCAGCTGATATATTCTTCATAACAGCTGCGTGCTTAGCTTCCGCCATATCAGCATCCTTTTAATAGAGTTCAACTCGCATGACGGCTAAATCTTGAACTTTTTGTGGCTTTACTATGTGCGGCTTCAAGGCTGGTGTCATATTTGTTCAAAGTTGCGCCGGCGTGTATGCTGACCACGCTGCTCTGGGGCTGTTTTCGGCTAAAGTACCCGCGATTTAATTCGAACCATTCGTGTTTGCATCCATATCCAAAACAAAGATTTAAGAGCTGTTCAAATCTATGTCAAGTGGTTCATCGTCGTTTGAGCCAGTGGACTTCTTCAAACTAGAGTTTCCTTTGCCACAATTGCTGAAATCATCATCACCAGGACGTGGTTGCAGTCCTTCGATGGACAGGCTTAAGAGGGAAGCAAGCTCTTGTATATAGGCGATAGCGTATTTGCGCTCTTCTTTGTATTCTTTCTTGATCTGCTTTATAATAGCATCAAGTTTGTCGCGTAATTGGCTTACGGTGCGGGACTGAAATGCAAAAGAAACAGAGATAGAAAAATACTAAAACTATAATATTCGAAACTAATGTCTCAAATTAAAAAAAAATACGTTTTTGCACTAACCGTAAACTGCGCGTTAAACTCATTCCTTATCAGCTCCCTCTTTTGGTTATTGTGCGATTTTGTCACCACATCGCTCTGCTTGTTGAGGACCTTTCGATGACGCAAAATAATTTAGTGAGTCCCGCAGCTTCGATGGCGGAGAAATATGGAGCAGATTTTCACATTTTGGCCTTATGCGTCCCATTTTGATTGCACATTTTAATTTTTTATTTTTTGAATATTTCAATTTTTATTTTGATTCTTTTTTTATGACACTGACATACAATTTTGCCGGACTGAGCAAGGTGAATAAAATTTTGAGAAAATTTAACTGACCGGAGAAAAACTTCACTTGTTCGGTATATTTATTGAAGAAATTAGAATTGCCGGACAGGCTATCATGGGACAGGCAAGTTAACGTACCTTAGGCATTTGAAGTTCGGTAAAGTTACCGAACGTTAAGCTTAATTTGCCGAACTGTGAGGAAAACGGCCCTAAGAGGGCTTAAGTTGAAAACCAGCATCTTCTGATGAATGACCGGTTCATATCGTCAATGACATTTTTATAATAATTTTCTTAAAATACTGCATTAAAGATAATTTTCGATGTAAAATTTTTGATTATTATAGTCTAATGACCGTAAAATATTTATTTAAAACATTGAAAATCAAATACCTCCCATTCCCCATCATATCGTTAATGTTTTCTTATAAGTGGAACTTAAATGAAAATATTTTATTGATTCTTAGCTTACACTTTTTCAATCATAAATTTCTGGTCTTTTCTCCATTTCCTTCCTTTCGGGTTTCTCGCCATTCAACAATTTACAAAGCGAGATTAGAAAAAAAAGAAAACCCATTAAAAAAGTTTGTTTATTAGCTTTCTTTAAAATTGTTTGTAATGCTACCTTCAGTTTTTGCCCTAAATTCTTAAAGTGTTCGCTCATAAAAGCTTTTTCATTTTCTTTATTTCTTCATTGTTCTTCGTGGTTCACTTAAACTTGCGTACAACTGCTTCAAATCCCTTTCTTAAGCTTTAAATTAGCGCTATTTTGCGCTGTTCATTCATTTACTCGTCGAAGTTTTTTTTTCTGGCGTTCGTTTTCACGGTTTCTGGTTTCAACGTAAACTTTTTGGCATTTCTTTTGTAATCGTAATTTTGGCAAGTTTATTTTAAGCTTTGGTCTCCGGCAATATTTCCGTTGCAGCTGCTGATTTTGCTGCATTCCGTTATTCTATTTTTTTTAGCTTTGTTGTTGGTTCTTATTGCTGGTATTTATTTCAATGCAAAACGTTGACTGTTGCAGCCAGCAAAAGCAAAAAGTATGTGCGCCAAGAATTATGCAATGTTTATTTAACAATGCAATATCAAAAGCTGCAGCGTTGAAAGTAAAGTTACGCGTTGTTAAGTTGAAGCTTCTGTGAATTTTAATAGAAGCTTTACAAGATTTTTGTTCAAAGAAGATAAGCATGGGCTTAAAAATCAAACAAGCTGAGCTTAATTAAATACAAAATTCAAATGCCGTCAATTACGTACTGAATATTATAATTCAAAAGTTTACATTTATAAGCTTACCCAAATAAATATGTTTTTTTATATGTTTTCATTGATAAAAGAACTTTTTAATATTTCAAAACTTTAATTACCACGAGAAAGTTGTGATTATTTCTTTATTTATGTACGCTTTTCCATAACTCACCTGATACTTAATATTAAAGCTTTTGCAAACTTATCCTGGATCACTCGTAACATTGTATTTATGACGAGCTGCAAGATTTGCATATGTTGTAAAACAGCAATACACAAAACAGACAATTTTTTTGCTCTTCAAGGTCAGAATTAAACTTTTTCTGTGACTGTACCTATACCAATGAGCTCAACAACTAAAAGCTCACTCACATGTTTTATTCCTTGGGGCACGATTTTGACAATTCCAAATTAAGTATATGAAAAAAAAAAAACTGTTACCAAAAAGTTGACATGATATTGAAAGGCTCGAAAACGAGGGGTCGGCTCTTCAGTAAGGTGGTTATTGTTGCGGAAACATGTCAGCCACAACTGAGCCATATTTGCATACATACATATGTAGTATATTTAAGCAGCTTTGCATGTATTCCAGCATATGCTGAGAGATGTTTGTGTGCTTTGATATGTTTATCACATAAAATAGTAAAAAAAATATGTTTTTTTTTGTTTCAAAAAGCCTTACAGCATATTTTGAAAACCATTGAATTTTCATGTTTTTTTGATCTGTTTTTGTTACTGTTTGCTTTTCTGCATATATATCTCTCTTTTTATTGATGTTGCTTTTATTTAGATGACAAACAGGCATATCGATATTTTTTCATCAAAAGGAAACTTCATTCAGAAATTCGGAAAAGATTCAAAAGATACAACAATTGGAGGCAAGAAATAATCAGCCCTATTTTGAATTATTTTGCTAGGGAAAATTATTTCCTATCTACCATTCCTCTACTCTAATCATTTTTAAATTTTAGGGGAAAGAATTAGGGGAAAGGTACACATTCTAAACAAAAAAAAAAAAAATTGTAGTTTTTTGTGCTATTTTTAAAATTTATTTTCCAAAAAATAGTATGGGGAAAAATATATTTTAATTAATTTTAACTTTAGCAGCAGCCAACGAATGTGAAATATTAAAATAAACAATTGAACTGTGAAGATAACAAAAAAATAAAAATGTAAGCAAAATAATTTTTTATACTTTTTACTCATAATTTTACCTGGAAAACTAGGTTTTTTGGAAGAGGCTGGAACATCAACTGAACGCAGCTGGACCTCTTATTAAAAATGTAAGGTAGTGGAAAAAGTAAACTTGTTGTTGCATTATAACAGGTGTAGATCGATCAAAAAAGTATGTTAGGAACAGCAATATGCATCAAAAAATTACAAAAAATAAAAATGGAAAGAGAGGGAGTCTCAATAAGGAACATACGTTTTCTACATTTGAAGAGTTTGTGTTTGAACTTATTTGGACCAAACATTTTATGGAAGAAATAGCTATCTGAACATTTCGAATCATCAAAACAAAAGCCACCTGGGGTGACAGTCAAAGAAGAAAGAACCATCTAGGCTACTATACATTCCTTCAACTTTGTCTCAAAATCTTTCTTCAAATTCATTCGAACGTTTTGCAGCGCCAAAAAAAACAGTGCTAAGACCGTGTTGGAGAAGGAGCTAAGGTCTGTCCCAGAAAGAAAGCCCTTTTAGTTTTTTCTTATAGCACAAGAAGCAATGATTTTTTTCTGAAAAAATTCTTTCTGTTTATTATAAACGGGAGATTGTAAAGTAGGCCTACATTTGAATTGCACTCAAAAATAAAAATAAAATACTCTTAAAACATTTGATAGATTTTTGATTAAGGTCCTTCATAAGGTTTTTATATATTTTTTATATAAATACTTTGATGTTTTTTGCAGTATGTCTTCTTAATATTTATTTCTATTAAAATCCAATATCTTTCGATTGGCCGAAGTTCGGAGCAATTCGGAGGATTCACATTTTTTGGTACCACGGTAACATTGTTGGCTTGGTAACGATCCATCGTTTTATGGGCGTAGTGAGCTGTTGCTAGGTTTGACCAAGATAGTACTGAACCTTGGTGCTAAAGTATAAAAAGCAGCAATTGCCGCTCCAGACATTCCCTTTTGTACATTTTGATGTTAATGGTGAGATCTGTCACAAATTCCTTGATACGAAGACCACATTTGCAAATGGCCTGCCAAACCATGTATTTTTTGGAAATACGGTATGCTTCTGTGTTGTAAATTTCGAAGATTTTTCACCCTTTTTAACTGAAGTATTATATTTATGTCGAGGTAACTGCTTGAAATCCGCTTTGTAAAACGGTTCATCGTCCATAATCACGCAGTCAAATTTGGACAGGTACTCGCCATACAGTTTTCGAGCCTTCTTCTTAGCTTCAGCGTCGTTTTCCAAGCCACCCCTTGGCTTGCTCGATCGCTTTTCTACCTGTCCCTGGTTTCCTTAGTAAAGGGGTAGCCTTTTTGTATCTTTTTATGGTGCTTTTGACAGTTTTTAATCACACGTCAACTTCCTGAAAGATCTTTTTGTACGTGTTGTCGGGATTTTCCAGGTTTTTGTAAATAATTGCTTTCCGCTTCTGTTCTTCTTGAGAATACATCTTTTTACTTGCTGAATTATTTCAGTAATGGTTATTATTCTTAGAATCTATAATATTTGTACTTTATTTTGGTACCAAAAATGTTGCTAAGGAGATAATACTTTTTTATTAATAGACTTGAAATAAAAGGACTTTTTTTTGGTACAGACTTTACACGAGAAGATTTATGATCAGCTTAATGAAGTTACTTCATACCCATATCCATATCCATGTCCATATCCATATCCATATCCATATCCATATCCATATCCATATCCATATCCATATCCATATCCATATCCATATCCATATCCATATCCATATCCATATCCATATCCATATCCATATCCATATCCATATCCATATCCATATCCATATCCATATCCATATCCATATCCATATCCATATCCATATCCATATCCATATCCATATCCATATCCATATCCATATCCATATCCATATCCATATCCATATCCATATCCATATCCATATCCATATCCATATCCATATCCATATCCATATCCATATCCATATCCATATCCATATCCATATCCATATCCATATCCATATCCATATCCATATCCATATCCATATCCATATCCATATCCATATCCATATCCATATCCATATCCATATCCATATCCATATCCATATCCATATCCATATCCATATCCATATCCATATCCATATCCATATCCATATCCATATCCATATCCATATCCATATCCATATCCATATCCATATCCATATCCATATCCATATCCATATCCATATCCATATCCATATCCATATCCATATCCATATCCATATCCATATCCATATCCATATCCATATCCATATCCATATCCATATCCATATCCATATCCATATCCATATCCATATCCATATCCATATCCATATCCATATCCATATCCATATCCATATCCATATCCATATCCATATCCATATCCATATCCATATCCATATCCATATCCATATCCATATCCATATCCATATCCATATCCATATCCATATCCATATCCATATCCATATCCATATCCATATCCATATCCATATCCATATCCATATCCATATCCATATCCATATCCATATCCATATCCATATCCATATCCATATCCATATCCATATCCATATCCATATCCATATCCATATCCATATCCATATCCATATCCATATCCATATCCATATCCATATCCATATCCATATCCATATCCATATCCATATCCATATCCATATCCATATCCATATCCATATCCATATCCATATCCATATCCATATCCATATCCATATCCATATCTATTTTCTCTATCCACTGCCCCTACTCTCTCCCACCTCATAACATAAAACTTAACAACTAAAATTTAATCAAAAATTGCTTTACGTTTGCATAAATTTACACAAATTTAACATGCATAAAATTAATTTAGCGCATTTTGCATGTTTCATTGAGCCCTTAAATGCTAACGCTACCGTTGCCGTATAATATAAATAATCGCCTTAAATAAAAAAAAAAAAAAATTTAAACGTACACAACAGAAAATCAAGCACAAAAGAGTTGCAACCGCAGTCAACAAACGACAACAACAACAATATCAACAAGCGTAACAAGAGCCAAAACAAAAAGCTCAAAAAGCTCAAAACTTTTTAATGTGCCCCTCGTGCAGTTGGCAGAATTTTAATGAGTTTGTGCAGGGCATAAAAAAAAAGTTAAGCTCACGCTACATATAAAAAAAAAACATTTTGGCGAAATATATCAAAATAAATACCTTCAAAAACTTGTTGCATACATGTATGAGTAGAAAAGCATTGTGTGCTTTCAGTTCCAAGGAGTGGTTAAGCGGTGCTAAAGCATTTTATGCGCTTTGGCAGTAAACAAAGAAAACCAGAAAAATCGTCAAGCCATAAAAACTAATTTATTTAATAAAAAACTTTTGCATAAGCTATAAATTTTCGTTAAAATATTTTGTTGTTAAAGCATAAAAGACCTCTTTCCGTATATATACGAAAAAAAAATTCAAATAAAAAATGTCTGCCAGCTAGAAACAGAGCATCATTTATTTTTTTAATAACAACAACTTTGTAACTTGCATATATTTTGCTTAGTTTTGCTACCTGTTTTTACTATTATTAACTGTAAATCTAACTGTCTCTAAAGTTGTGGTTTTATTCTTTTACATTCCAACTATGCATAAAATATCTGCACGTGCTGTGATACAAATTCAAGAGCACATGTGTACGCATGTTCATCGTGGACACCCACTCCGACAACTAAGTTAGGTCACGAGCACAAGTTAAAGTTTGAAATATGACACACTCAGGCATAGTTTTTCATTATAGTTCGAGAAAAAAATTGACTCTCATGCTTGTAAGCTATTCGAAAACTAAATAAAATATGTGCTCATAAAAAATTAAATGTGATATGTTTTTTGTTAGAACACTATAAAAATAAGATAAAAAAAAATTATAAATAGTTTTGATCAGCATCACCACCTGAGTCGATTTAGCCGTGTTCGTTGAAAATGTAAGCTTCTTTCTAAAAAATAAAGATCAAATTCGAAAATGCGCCAAATCGGATGAAAACCAAACCTACCTACGAGAAAACATCGATCTCAAAACTTGAGATTGAATTTTCTGACTTACCAAAATATTTGAACTTTGTTTGATATATGTTTTAAAGTTCCGATGGGTCCATGTTTATTACAAAAAATTAAGCCTAAACAATTCAAAAAGTTGAATTGACAAAAAAGCATGAGGTAGCGAACTACTTCACTACTATTTTTCTCATTTCATTATCTTAAATTGGGTCGTGAGTGTGATTTGTTTCCTAGAAAAAAATTCACACCCCCTCCCATACAATTTTTTGCTCAGCTCGACATAACCTTTCAGCTCCGTAAATAGTTGCACTCAATTGCGGGACACCCTGTATACGTATGTGGGTATATGTGTATATTACGTAAAGACTCCGAAACTGCTAAGCCAATTTTTATACCAAAGCCTTGAGAGGGTTCCTGTGAAGTCTGGTGCAGACCGTAAAAGGCACCTAAATATACCTAAAATTTTCGATTTCGAACAGTTTGGAATTGTAGGTCGCACAGCCTCGGAATTCAGTATTCCACCTCAATTTACACTTGCCGTACCACTGGTAACATTTTATGTGCGTTGGAAGAGGGGCGTGGTACTTTTTCAGTACCCAAAATTTTCGGTATAGCTTTCGAAATAAGTCACACATCAATGAAACTCGGTACGATCTCACTATAAAAGCATGGCTTAACTAAAGCTACGCCCTCTTTTAGGGGATAAAAAGCCGGGTAAAAGCTTGTTTATTATACAATCATAGATATTTATTCTAATCAGGGCCGTAGCTAGAAAAATTTTGCTTCTAGAACTAACAAATTTTTTTCAAAATTAGAAAACGGGTAAATAATAATAAAAATTAAAACTTTTAGGGGGGTTTTGAGTTAAATTTTTTTCTAAAATTATTTTAAGGGGTGATTTTGGGTAATTTTAAATATATCAAAAAAAAAATTTTATAAATAATTTCGACGATACGTTTTGCTTCAAATTGACAAATTATTGATAAATATGCTTTCCCGAATGTCGACAAAATTTTTTTTATTATTTTACGATGAGCTTAATAGACATCATTTTTGTTGAATGATCACAAAAATAATTTTTAAAAAAAATTCATTTCAAAATCCCCCCTTTAAAGTTTCCATTTTTATTATTATTTTAGTGTTTTCTAATTTTGAAAAAAATTTGTAAGTCTTGCGACCGATATTTCGCTAGCTACGGCCTTGATTCTAATATAGATTTTTAATAAATCCATAAAAAAACTAGTAAGGATGGAGCTTCGGCAGGGTACCGAAGCTAAAATACCCCCCCGCGGCCATATTAAAGTATATTCGAAGTCTTTAGCCACGACATACATGATGATATTCAGTTTTATATATTAACGAAAGTTTTCCTATTTTGATGACGTCACTTTGTATGGGAGGTAGGCGTGGTTTTGATCCGATTTTGCCATATATCATAGGGATGATTCATATTATATATCAAAGCTAATGTCCAAAATTTCAAGACATTTCATTAATTTTTCTGGATTTTTAAGAGATTTTTCGTTTTAAATTAAGCCACTTTGTATGGGAGGTAGGCGTGGTTTCCATCCGATTTTTCCAAATTTTATAGCCAGGATTAAGACTGCTTACATGCCAAATTTCGAGGCATTTCTTTAATTTTTGTGGATTTTAAAGACATTTTACGGTTAATAAGAATAAAGTCACTTTGTATGGGAGGTAGGCGTGGCTTTCATCCGATTTGGCCCATTCTCGAACTTGATCTTCCCTTTTAAAAATAAATTTATATTTTGAATTTCATCGCGATAGCTTTAAAATTGCGGCTGTAATCGTGTCGACAGACGGACAGACAAACGGACACACGGAAATCGACTCAGGAGATGATGCTGATCAAAAATATATATATTTTTCTATACCTGCCACTCCTCCTTCTTGGCGTTACAAAATGACAAAGTTAATATACCCCTTACGCAGTACGCGTTGAGGTATAAAAATATTACTGTGTAAAGTTTAGTTCAATTTTGTTAAATTTTATTAAAATTAAAACATGTTTTTTATGAATTTTAAACTAATACTTGTCAAATAACAAGTTTTAGTGACTGCCGCTAATAATTTGGCAATCCACTGTAGTCTCGGTAGGAATTATTTTGAAATTTATTTTTCCTGCATGCTTTTCATTTCCCCTTATTAAAATTTGAACTTTCTAGGTGTTTGCCCATGATTTCATAGGATAGCGTAATTTCCTTACTTCAGCAGAATGGTGACTTAATCCCCTTAATCATGTTTAAAATTGCCACTGATCGTTTTTGGGCCAAACTTTATTAAACTAGTAATCCAGCTATCCTCAAATTTGCATATAACTGCTATGCTCGCTAATAAACACCTCCTTCCTCTTTCTGTATCTTGCTAGTTAGAAATTATTTTGTGTATTATGCCTAGCTTTACAAATATTAATTCCAAATTGACTTTGATAGGCCTCACAAGGCGCAACTGCTTGGCTACATTTCAAAATTAGTGCTACCAAAACAGTGTCTTGCCTTTTGGCAACGCATTCAATCTATTAGAACCAGTCAACAAAAATAACCGCAAGTATCTAGTGTTATATTAAATTTATGCTTGCAAATGCTTAACGACCGAACTAGGAATACATTTCCACGCACACAGACAAAATAACAGAGAGGAAAAAAGTTGGAGTAGGTATATTACACCTACACACAATCACACCTACCCAGTAAACCAAATGGATTCGATTCAAATTCGTGGTGAAACCGAGATCTCGTGTATTAAGTTCGAAAACAAAATTCGTTCTAGTTAACGTTTTCGAATCCGCGAGCGGAAGAAATTCACACTTCGCTTTCGAATGGGATTTCAAGAATAACCGAATCGTTTTAAAACGACATTTTTAAAATAATAGCATCAATTACGAAACGAGATTTTCGGAACAATCGTATCGTTCTCGAAACAAAATTTTTGAAATGCTCGAATAGTTTTGGGATCGATTTTTAGGAAATTTTCTTATGTTCACAAATTACTTATTATGAGACCAATGCATTTTTTAATAAAATATAGATATATACTTTTATATTACTTATTATTCGTTAAAAATTTTAATATTGGAAAAAACGAATCATTTTCGAACTAACCAAAATATGAGCTATATGCCAATATGTGACATTTCTGTTTGTTGAACTACAGTACAAAATCAAAATTAACTTTTAGTTTATGTGAACAAAATAAATAAAAGATTAATTTTCCAGGTTTTTGACAACAATGAGAAGTTATAAGTTATTATATTGACGGAAAAACTCTAAATTTTAAAATTATTAACTTTAAATTTATTTAAAACTTACCATGTCTAGAATCAAAACCACGTCATCTGAATGCTAGTCCAGCACCTTAGCCATGCGGCTATTTCAGTTGTTGGACATGTGTGGCTTTATTTGCCATCAGTATTCGCGGAAACTTCTTAAGGCGTGTTGAGCATTTTTTGGTATAGAGCAAAACTATAGATTTGCGATATCATCACGCTGTTAGCGGTATCATCACGAAGTTAGCGTAACAGGAATTATTGTTGAACAGCATTCCTTTTTAGGACCAAACCAATAACCAGGTCGTTTACAGAAGCGATTACCAACCGATTACCGAAACAATTACCGATTACCGAACCAATTATCGATTACCGAACCCATCACCGATTACTCAAGCTATTATCAACCGATTACCAAACCAATTACCGGTTACCGAAACGATTACCAATTACCGAAGTGATTTCCAGCCGATTACTGAAGCGATTATCAACCGATCACCAATTACCGAAGCAATTACCAACCGATTACCAAAGCGATTACCAATCGATTACCAACTACCAACCGATTACCGAAGTGATAACTAACCGATTACAGAAGCGATCACCAACCGATTACCGTTTACCGAAGCAATTTCCAGCCGATCACCATTACTGAAGTGATTACCAACCAAATACAAATTACCGAAAAGATTACAAGCCGATTACCGAGCCCATTAGAGATTATAAGTCGATAAAAAGAGTTAAAAAAGGCGAACGCGTCGGATTTGCCAATTCTAGCTACTTCGGAAATTCATAACAGCTATGCTATTTTATAGCTTTAAGTTTTCACTTCGGTTGGCAGTCTCCCCACTGCCTATTTTTTTTTTGTTTATCTTTTGTTATTTAGGTTTCATTTTCAGATTTGACTTTACAAAAGTTCGAAACTAATTTAATTTTTATTATTTTTTGACCGACTTTTTTTCATATCAAACTAAAGAAACAAGTATTAATAACAGCGATTTTATGTTTCCAAGTTGCAAACAGTGCGGTCGCGGGTATTGAATTCGTGCTAATTTGAGTGAAAATATTATATAAAAAGTGTAGAAAAACTATAAAATGTGAAAGAAGTCTTAAAATTGCAAAAAAAAACCTGTAACAGTTTTAACCTAAAAACAAATGCGAAACGTGAGCATAAAGAAATTCGCGATGAACAGCTGATTTTGACATCAATGTAGCTACATTGCTTTATTCTGCTTTCTACTCCATTCCTCTCCGTGATGACCTTACCTTATAATTCTGCCATGGGAGCATTGAGAGCACTGTTTGCAACTTGGAAACATAAAATATTTTCTTCATTTGCAATTTCTACGAAATTCGTCGTTTTGACATTAATGTTGCTTCTCATTATCCACTCTTCGTTGACGCGTGAGAGCACTTAGTATCATGGGCCTACCTTATCATTGTATCATGGGTATTTCTTTGTTGTTGGTATTTTGCTGTGCAACGCTGACTGCTTGACGCTTGATGTTTTAGATAACGTTCGATTTCACCAGAGTTGCCATTCTCAAAAATTTTTTTTTACCAAATTACCTCCAAAAATTTACCAAAATGAAAAAAAAATTACCAAACACCTGTAATTTTTCAGTAATATCACTTCATTTATAAAAACAAAAAATTTCAAAAATCAAAAATCGCAAAATTATACAGTGCTATAGAAGACATCGAAATATAAAAAAATAATGTTTTATTAAAACATATTAGGTTAATATGACTTTGATTTTCAAATATATCTTTACGGAAAAGGGGGAAAAATTAAAATACTAGGGTATCGTCGTTTTCATGTAAACATCAGAATTTTAATTTTTTTACTTTTAAAGTTCTGTGATGCCCACAGTGAGATGGTTATGTACATGTGTAAAAAAAAATAGGAGTTGTTGGAATTTGATGAAACTTCATTTCTAAAAGTATAATGGCATGCTGGTTCCAAATATCGTTATTTTTTTTGGACCGGTTTCGGTTGGTTAAAAACCTGATTTTTTTTATAATAATATTGCAATTTTGCATAGGGCTAGTTGGTCTTATGCTTTTTAATGCAAATAAATAAACTTTATTTCATTGTTTTCCATCGACGTTTCGCTAGTTTCTTCCAGCTTCTTCAGGGATTTTTATTGAATCTTAGAAAGAAAAAAATATGTATTTAGTCAGTGTTTCAACCTTTAAATGGCAAAATGAAACTTACAATTTTTTTTAATTGATTAGTTTTCTAAATACTTAATGCTGTGATTTCAGAAATGCATGTGGTATTTTTTTGCACCGGTTACATTTTATTTCTTTCATTAATTTTTTTAAAAAAATTTTTTCACAATACTATACATTTACAATAATAATATAATGGGTCATACTGGGTCACACTGAGTATAATGGGCCATGAACTAAATTTATTTTAAGTTACTTTGATTTATTGTTTCTAATGTTTCGTTATTGGCAAAAGCGGAAAAATATAGAAAACGTTAAAAGGATTGCTTTGCTACGACTAACAAGTTAACCAACGATTTTTAATATGAATACTCGTACTTTTGTGAATTTCGAATATTGAGAAAAAAAATTTGTAAAAAAAATATAAAAAAACGTAACTGATACAAAAAACCAAATGAGTTTCTGAAATCACCGCCTAAATAGTTAAAATACCTAAAGAATTTAGTTATTTATAAAATTACATCAATAAAAAAAATCTGTTTTTAACCAACAGAAACCGGTACAAGAAAACGATACCAATTTTAAAACCAATTTTAAATTTATGAATGGTATCATTCATATATCATTATATCATTATACATTTAGATATAAAGTCTCATCAAATTCCAACAACTCCTTCTATTCTTTTCTAACAAATTTACGAGTCATTTCACCGTGAGTTAAAAAAATTAAAATACTGTCGTGTACATGAAAAACGACGATGCACTTTCCGAAAAGGTATATTTGGTTCATAGCACAGACTGTGTGTAACGCAGCGTAATAACAGTATAATAATCACATTTTTTATGTGTTTAAAAAGCTTGCCTCTTTTTTTATTAAAGATTAAAAGGAATTAAAAAAGTGAAATTAATAGTTATTTTTACTCTCAATCAGTGATAATTGTCTAAAATCGCAGTAAATCCAAATCATTTGCATAAACTTTTTAAAACGTTTCCAATTATTTGAAAGAGTATTTATAATGATATAGGTGATGCAGAAATTAAGACATGACTGCTCTAATTTGAAAACAATTATTTTGTTCTAAATTTTGAGCTTTTTTAGTTTTTTTTTAAGCTTTGAAAAATTACCATAACGATAAAAAAATTACTATTTTACCAAGTCAAAAACTTTTTACCAAATTTGGTAATATTTTACCAAAACGGCAACGCTGGATTTCACTCGCTATAAATTTTCATACCGCAGGCAATATATGAAATCGATTCGAAGGGAGTAAACTCCAAAAATAAAAGCGCACTTTAATACAAACTACTCGTATGAGCAGACAATACAATGCTTCAACAAACACAATTTTTTTGTTGTGCTGTGGCTAGCTGAACATAAAAAGAGAAGATAGAGATCAACATGGAATTTATTTAAACTCTCGCAAACACAAGCTGGTGAAAAGAAAACGACCAAGCAATGCGTGGTATCGGGGATGATTTAATTTAAATCTTTACATTTTAATTAAATATACTAACTGTTAAAATTCTGAAAGGAGAATGTGCTGTAGTACAAATATAATATTCTAAAACTTATTTGATAAAAGTCAGCTCAGTACTTTTGAAGTTTTACAAAAATTTGAAATTCAATTTGTAAAACATTAGCAGATTGCTGCTGTGTGTTGGTATTTCTTCATTGTTGGTATTTCTCTGCTGAGAGTATGTATTTTGTTGGTATAATGCTGGTATAATGCGTAACGCTTGATTTTTTAGATAACGCTTGATTTCACTCGCCATAAAATTTTCATACCACGGGCAATATATGAAATCGATTCTAAAAGAGTAAACTCCAGAAAAAAAAAAAAAAAAATTGTCTGAGCCCGGATTTCAACCGCGGAGCTCTAAACTAGTAATTGGTTCGCTTAAGCCGCAGGGCTACCGAAACAATTTTTGGCCTGCAAATTAAGTGCTTATGAAAAATTTACTCAAATGGAATAAGAAATTTCAACACAATTACGCTTAGTTTCTTCAATTTAGCGGAATACTTCTTAAATTATTGGATACCTTTCTTTAAACTATTTCACACTTCTGGTGCGAATTTGAAGAGAAATATGTACTTAATTTTTAGAAAATCGGCCATGGCGCTCAATGAAGTCCGATTTTCAAACGATTAGGTGCTATGTTTCTATATATTCTGGAAATTGTTTTCTGAGTGTATACAAAAAAATTGGACCCTTCTTATAAATATTCTTGGAAAAACTCCTGAACGATTTCTAACTGTTGATCCGAAAACCTAAAAATATTTCTTAGAGATCTATATTCTATATCAAGATCATTCCATTTTGATTGAGAAATAATGCGTAAGAAAAAAATGCACAACGAAAGCAATGATAATTTTATTTCTTCGAAACAGGCCAGTTTTATAAAAATATAAAGCTTAAAGACTTGAAACCTTTTAATGAATTTAAAATGAATTTTTTAAGAGATTAAAACGAAAATATATCGTTCGACAAGGTGGTTCCACTAGCTCTACATTTTTACCATTTTGGTCACTATCTTTCCCGTCATTTTGTTTTAGTCGGTAAATCGGAAAATTCCTAAAAACGGAGAAAATCCTGCCACCTAGCAGCTCTGCTTGTAAGTAGGCTTATTTCAAACACTATTACAAAACGGCTGATTGGGTACCCTATAGGAACAAACTAACTTGTTTTTAAAAACAACTAATTAAAAAACTAATTTAAAATAAACCAGTATATGAACTACTTTGAATTATATAAAGGCGGCAACTACTCTGATTTTGACATGTTTTAATTGCAAATTTTTATTAGATTACAAGTTTATATATATTTAACCATGTTATTTCATCAAATAATATTAACTTTATGCCATCAGTAATAGTTCTCAATTGGTTATTTTAAAGTCATTAAAAAATAATTTAAATGTTACTAATTTAACAAGTAGTTGAAAATATATGCAGACGAAAGTCAATTGACTTGTTTAGCGAACATCACCATACAAAATATGTTAGTTCGTTCTATGGAAAAAAGTCAGAATTTCAACTAGTTGTGGTTGACAAAAAACTACTTTATCAACTACTTTTAAATTAGTTGATTTTCCTACAGGGTAGATACACAACGCATGTTAAGAGCAACACAAATACAAATAAATACACAGCTACTCACTTGCTTATATATGCGCATAAGTTTGTATTTTGCCCAAAAAACACAATAACAGGACGAAAAAAAAAAATCAAGTCATGGAAAACATAAAAGGATTAGAAGCAGTTCAGCACTGAGGTGAAATGGATGTGTCATGTGAGCCGCACTGCTGCGTTGACAAAGATTATCTTTAGCTCAGGTTTTTTTGCATTTGTATTCTGTTATTTAAATAGGACTCCAACCTTAAGGCGAGGTTGACATTGTTATTGTTTGACGAGCCTTATCGGGTTTTTATGTCTCTACGGGGCAGTTAACGTAAGTTTTGGTTAGGTTAGTGTACACAAGGTCATGGCCAATTTATTACGAGAAACGCTCAGCAGTTTTTGAAGTAAAGCTATCTTCGACTCGTTTTATTAAATTACCTGCATGGAAAATTGCAAAAACCAACATATGAAAATTTGAGTTCATAATTTTCAAGCTTTTCGATTTCCCGGACTACCCTTTCAAGGCATTCATTTCAAAGCTCGTAAAACTCCTTAGTGAAAAGAGAAATTACACTCTTCTTTATCAATTTCTTATTCTATTATAATTATAATTTTTATATATTGTATTTTTTAAAATCATTTTTATTATTTTTTTTATTATATATCTTATAATTAATACGCTAACACAAATCTTTAACCCTTTTTTCTCAATTTATAGGCAACAGATTTGGATGAACTTATATCATTTGAAAGCTCTCTTTCATACCAAGTGCACAATATAGTTTTTATTGAGATGTTTTATTTAATTTTGTATTTTAGTAAATATTCTTAAGATTCTAAGAAAATTTCATGGAAAAATTCCTGCGGGTTCAAAAGATACAGCCGGATTAGTGAGAGCGCATTTTTAATTTTTGCGCTACCTACGTACGGCAGCTGGTATATACTTGTTTTACTTGCTACCTGTCTTTTGGTGGTTGTTATTTCGTACCTACTTGAAGGGTGAAGCCCGAAGTGCTAAACGATTTCAAAAAACTATAAGAAACAGCACAACACAAGATTACGAAGGCATACAGTACGAAGCAGGCATGTCAGATTGAAGGTACCCATTTTTTTTCTTTGTTCACAAAATTTGAACGCGTTTGTCTCGAAACCATGTTTTTCGTACTGGTTGCGGCACTAGCGGGTTCATTTTTTGACGAAATTTTTTTTTTTTTTTGTATTTTTTTAAACTTGATTCGCTATCGTATGACACGAGCTTTTTTTTCGATTTTTTATGAATTTTTAAAGTCAATATTTTTTTCGAAAAAACACACTTTCAAGTTTGGAACATCACCAAAAATTGAAAAAAAAATTTATAAAAAAAGCTCGTGTCATACGATAACCAAGTTTGTTAAGATTTAAAAAAGTAATTTGTTTTCCAGATCGGTTTTCTCTGCCGCGAATGTCATGTCCCGCCTTAAGATAGCTAAAAATTTAAAGCACCTTTTACCCCATTTAAAAGAAGCAAAAACTAAATATTTTATAAAGTCATACAGCTTTGTTGAACATTGTGGCTTTGGGAGATTAGAATGCGAGAGTACCAAAAAAAAAAAAAAAACAAATACTTCAAGAGAGCTATGTGGTTGTTAATAAGTTATAAAAACAAACTTTCGAAACAGTTTATAAAGATTATAGTTTATTAAGTATCATAGTTTTTCTAAAAGTGATCGAAAAATAAACAAACGACAATTATTTGAGATGAATTTTCAATGAAAACACATAAGGAGGATGTGTTTAATGGATTGGGTGGTGCTTGAGGGGGACGGGGAAGGACATGGGGGTTTTCGCATTCGTTAAAATCGTATGATCTTAAGGCTTGTATCTTTAACTCCCTTTTTACACACTTTAATGACAACAGATTCAGATGAAACTTATTATATCATTTGAAAGCTCTCTCGTTCATACCAAGTGCACAATATAGTTTTTATCCAAATGTTTTGTCATTAAGATACGTAAAAATTAAAAACACTTTTTTCCCCATATAAAACAACATAGAGTGCCGCACAATTTTGCTGTTGCTGCACAATGTTGCTGTAGTTGATCAGAAGGAGAGAGAGAAAGACAAAGCTTCAATACAGCTGTGTGGTTGTTGTTGATTTTTCTTTCCACTTTTTGGACACATTTCTTCAGTAAAGAATGATAGACCTCTTCAACATTATTCAAAAATTGAAGTTTGTAAGCAAATCTCAGAAATTTTTTTCGTTTTTGCTTTTTCCTTTGTAATGGATTCTGTTATGTACAAAATGATAACATCCAGTATTAGAATCTACACGTTATTGAATGAGTTTAACACAAAGTTCAACTCCCCTTTTACCTATTTTAAAGACAACATATTCTAATGAAACTTATATCATTTGTAAGCTCTGGTTCATACCAAGGGGACAGTAAAATTTTTATTCAAATATTTTATCATTAACATAGGCAATAAGGTTAAATTAGAAATTAAAAACATCTTTTTTCCCATATAAAAGGAACAACAACAAAATACAAAGCCACATAGCTCTGCTGAACAGCGTAACTGTGGGAGAGTTGAAAGCGAGAGTAAAAAAGAAGTCAAAAGCTTCAACAGAGCAGTGTGGTTGTTTTTGTTTTTTCTTTCCTATCTTCTCGGAAACACGGGATGAGCGTTGTTGACACAAAACAAAATAACGGGTGTCTCAATAAACATGAATTTTTTTTTTTTTGGATTGCCAAGTAGATATGTTCCGATTCGGAACATTTTTCAAAAATGCCACCAAATTTAAATCGTGCACTCTTATTGGAACACTATAATTTTGGAACAGGTGGCAACGGTTGTGCTTGCCTGCATATTTTGTTGCCGTTTTTGTCTCACTTTCTTCGAAATTATTTTTCGTTTTTGCTTATTTTTATACCCCAACGCGTACTGCGTAAGGGGTATATTAACTTTGTCATTACGTTTGTAACGCCAAGAAGGAGGCGTGGCAGGTATAGAAAAATATATTTATTTTTGATCAGCATCATCTCCTGAGCCGATTTCCGTGTGTCCGTTTGTCGACATGATTACAGCCGCAATTTTAAAGCAATCGCGATGAAATTCAAAATATGAGTTTATTTTTAAAAAAGGAAGATCAACTTCGAAAATGGGCCAAATCGGATGAAAACCACGCCTACCTCCCATACAAAGTGGCTTTATTTTAAAAGAAAAAATCTTAAAAATCTGCTCAAATTAAAGGAATGTCTTGAAATTTTGCATATCAAAGCCTATGATATATAACATAGACCACCACTATGACATTTGGCAAAATCGAATGAAAACCACGCCTACCTCCCATACAAATTGGCTTTATTTTTAACGTTAAATCTTTTAAAAATCCACCAAAATCAAGGAAATATCTTGAAATTTTGCACTTAAGCTTTGATATATAATATGAACCATCTCTATGATATATGGCAAAATCGGATCAAAACCACTCCTACTTCCCATACATAGTGACGTCATCAAAATAGGAAAACTTTCGTTAATATATAAAAATGTCATCGTGTATGTCGTGGCTAAAGACTTCGAATATATTTCAATATGGCCGTTGGGGGGTATTTTAGCTTCGGTACCCTGCCGAAGCTCCGCCCTTGCTAGTTTCATAATAGATATTCTATTGCGCTCAAGAGTAGCATGGAAGAGTGACTCAGACACTTCAACAGAGCTGTGTGGCATTGTTGTTATTGTTGCTTTTTGTGAAGTAAAAACTCCTTTAGGAGCGTTGAGCACTTTTGGTAGGTGTAAAAGTTATGAATTCGCGTCAACACTGTAAACGCCAGTAATTTTAACGTCAGAAATGCAACAACTTAAGCATAGTTAAGGCTTGCACTGTTAATGCACGAATGTACCAGGCAAGAAGAAAATATAGCAACGCTTTTGTGTTTTTTGTATTTGAACCCCCACATGAGTGGGAGATGGCGGTAGGTGTGTTCATATATTTTACCTGTTTAGGGGTTGTTTTTTGTATGGTGACCGTATGGTGACCCACAGAAGTGTGGCTGATAGGGGCATCTGTGTTAATAAGAAATGTTGAAAGGCAAAAATAATAGGACCAGCTTATATATTTGGCAGCTCTAGGACTAAAATCGGGTGATATAAACTTTAATCGACAGTTTTTGTGTTTCTTGTATGGGGACTCCCAGAGATTGGCAGATAGGGGGTAAGTGTGTTCAGAAAAACTGTTGAAAGGGAGAAAAAATAAAAGGACCAGCTCATATTATTGAAATTCATACAGAAGTTAGGGGAGTTTTGAAGAAAAGTTGAAGGATCACCTCTTTGGGTCAATTCAAAAGAAAGTTTTTTATTGGAAAATTTAATGAATTATTCAAAAGAAGGTTCTAAAAGACTCAAGAAATATTTACCGAAAAATTTTATTATGTGACTATGGTACTTAGTGAAGACTTAAATATTAATTTTGATATGGCCGAATTTCGGCCACAGGCGATATTAGTATATATAATTATATAATAATTTTTTTATATATATATATGTTTTCTATATTTTTTTATATAATAAGTATATAATTAAAAAATATTATTATAATAATTATTGTTTTTCTTATTCGTGAAGAAAAAAACATCAGCACTATTTCGCTAAATGTTTCGACATATCAAAACTTTTTTATTCCTCTCCAGTAGTTTTCTTTCATAGATTGCACTCCTCAAAAAAACTGCCTTGAACAACTCTCCCTACATTTAAAAAGTTAATGTTTCTTACTCGCGAGCTTTGGCATTTAAGAGACTCTAAAGGAGGTCAATTTTTAAAAAATTTGATAAATATATTTCATTGCTCTTTCGACCCTATAAGGGTAACCTCGAGCCCTTATAGGGTCGAAATGTATTTCAGGTTCTTTTATTATTTTACCCCCAACATATTTTCCCAACATATCCAGCTCCTATTTGTCAACCTTCTTGGGTTGTTCATGGGAATATTTTATATCTCTCCCGAATTGAACCCTATAGTGGATAAATGTATGATATGATCCTATTACGTATCCCCTTCATCCACTATATTTATTTGAACACATCCCCCTCTATTTGATACCCTTCTGGGGATACCGCTACAAAAAACTCAAAACTGAAGAAAAATTTTGATTATAGTTGATATCCCTCCCAAATTGATTCTTAGAGGGGATTATTTTTTTCTTTAACACGGGCAGGGGGGTATTTTCATTTTGACCCTGTTGAATATTCATGAACTTTTTTGATAAAAAAAAATACATAAAACTTTTTCATCGTTCTTTTTCATTATAACTCATCATGTGGTACCATCTATTTTAATCTACTTTAATAGATGTAAGAAAGAAGTTCTACCAGTAATAAGCACTCATAAACGACATGTTGCTAAGTTTTTTTTTTTCAGTCTGGCGCAAGCAGTACTCCAAGAGTTCTGTTATTTTCGGCACAAAACTAAAATTCATGGTGGAAAAGTTTAAAATTAAATCTCGCAAGCAAAACCATAATAATATCAAAACCCAAAACCAACCGAACTAAAATTCATTCATTGCAGCAATATGCTTGCAAACAAAGCAATTCGGTAACGTGCAACAACAGCTGGCAGCTGGCTGGCATATCAGCTCGTGACAAACGAAACCGCAAAAAAAAAACACCAAAAAATAAATAAACCAAAAACTCGATACACAAGCAGCGCAAGCCTGCGAGCGCAACTCTTGAACTTTGCACAAACTTTTGTTTCCATGTCGAAGTTGCTATAGTTGCTCGACTGTTTGCCAGAGTTATGCAAGATGCACTTTAATGGTGCTGTAAGTGGCTGTGCAAATGGTGGGCGTGCAACAAACACAAGCAAGCTCACACACACACACACACACACATTATAAGCAAGCGCACAAATACACTCACACGCTGCGCACACTGTTAGCCAAGAAGTGAGTGGCGCCCAATGCACTGACTGCTGCCTTATCGCCATATCGCAGCTTATGTTGGCTGCTCTTTAAGAGCTTTTGTAGAGTTGCAGGATTAAATCTTGCACTTTGCACTATGCGGCTTGCCTGTCACGCTGTTGTGGTGGGTTGTTGGAGGTCGTATAGTGTGCGCCCATTCTGTGGCCTAATCAGAAATGTTGTCAGCCACTGAGTAAGTTAGTAAGAAAGCGATATTGCGGTGTTAAATAAATTTTAAATTGCTGTCTACATGATAACATCAACCAGCAAGCAACATGTTTGGCAGATTTATTACAACAGCGAGCATTTTCCACAGCAACAACTTCAATTAAGTTCAAACTAGAAACTCTTGCATAGAAGTTTAATTAAAAGGAAGTGAAGTGGAGAACTTAAAGATTGAGCACGGAATTTAATTATTGAGATTTATTGCGATACGTGGCAACCTTATAGCATGTTTGGCTGTAGATCGTTAATATTTATTAGGCAATGAAAAGGTCATTGATAAACACAAAAATAGTTTCTTTTTCTAACGAATTAGTAGTATATAATTTACTATTTAAGTCATAAAATAAACTGGTTTAAAATATATCATCAAATTTTTTAAAGTTTTTGCTCATTTGATAAGGATTTCCCTTTAAAATTTTAGAAAGGAAAGATTTTATAAAAATTAAGCTATCATAAAATTCGTTTCGAAGCTGGAGCTCACCTTAGGTTTGCATCATGAAAGTTTTCGTAGCGGTTTCTTACTATTGGTTCTATCTGAAAATTGTATCATAAAATTGTATAAAGGTAGAGTTCGAAGGTCTCTATATAATCTTTATAAAAGTTATTTAATATCTTCTAACTAGTAAGTAAGAACTGTTGCGTAGATTTGAGAGAACAGTACATTTACATTGTGTATTGTAGGTGGCTTAACTCATTACTCTGTAGCGTTATAATTTGTGTATTTGCACGCAAACACAAACGATACATTACGATAGCTTAAAAATAAAGATAAACATTTTTATTCCATAGCTTAGTAGGGTAGAAGGAGAAGGCTTCCACATCATAAGAAAAAACGAATTTTTCTTCTTAATGCGATTATCCACGTTGTTTTGAATACATATAAGTTAGGGCAAACTATATGCACTATGTTTATAAATTAGCAAAATTCCACTATTTTTACTATTTTTGAAATTATAAGCAAAAAACATAAATGGAAATATATGTCGAAACCTCCCTTTTTAAGGGAGACGCAAGAGGCCCTTTGTTACCTTTCCGGCGCAAGAAATTTACAACGCCACTTGAACCACTCCGATAAAATAGAAGATCTGTTTGGCTTTGAGCTTGACAAGCACGAAGTTATTTTTTTCCACAGCAGTAACGTTGCTCATCACCAGTTGCGTAAATTCTTCATCTTCATCTAGAACAAAAGTTAGGGATTTGTCGGAGTCAGCAAGACTAAAGGCATCGTTTTCATCGTTTGCGTTGGAGGAAGATGAACTAATATTTATTTGCTTCTTAACTTTATGTTTGTACTTTCGTTTAGGTGGTTTTAACTGTTTGTTCTTTAGTTTTTCGCTAATCAAGCTTTCTCTGGAGAACCCGAATAAATTCTTGATTTACCTTGATTTTTTGAAACTTTCTGCTTCTTTAGTATGAATGGTAAAGGATGAATTTGTTCTGGTGAAACAATGGCAGAATGAAACTCAAGAACTTCAGGTTGAATCGATACCATATCGATCCAGAAGCTTCGGACTGAATCCGACCCATATCCATTCCATACTTTGTGTAAAATCAGATTCAGAGGAAATTAATGAGTTGTATGGATAAACTCCAGTAGCAGAAAATCCTTTAGTAATATTTTCTGGTGGAAAGGCTCGCAAAAATAAAACTTTGGAGAGTTGTGCAATATCCGCCAGCTCAACTTCTTTCCAGGATTGTTGACAGTAAAATTATTGAATGATTGCTTACAAAACTTCTTGAAAGGACCAAAAACAGAGACGTCTAAAGGTTGAAGTTTGTGTGACGTATGCGTTGGGAAAGAAAGGAGATGAATTCCGTTTTCGCTACGAAATACAATTGAGTTGAGTTCACAGTGACAAGCATGGTTGTCCATCAATAATAAAATAGGGTCATCTTCGGTGCATCGAGTATAGTTTTTAATATGAATAAGACACTCTGGGAAAAGATCAGAATTCATCCAGCCGTTGCTTGCTAGAAGTGCCAATGAATGCGGTACGAATTCTTTCAGAAAATTCGGATTCATGCGTTTACGCGGGAATACAAACACGGGTGGAGTGTGATTACCGGCTGCATTGATGATACTGGTGTTTTCTGGTTTTCGGAGGCTTAAATCAGAATTACGATTCATGAAACATTTTAACCAATTGAACCCGCTGTAAATTTGAACATTTTTTGAAATATAATTTAAGCTCCTGCTCCTGAGCAACTGTCAAAACTTGGTTCGATGAAAATTTTGACTGGTATTCTTTTACAGCACCTGTAAAACCCCAATATGTACGTAACCCCAATTTTCTAGACTAGTAACTGCTCATTATTTCAAAGCATATGTGTGGAAATTTGGAAGAAGTAGGACAAAGGCTATAGAAGGGGCTCGATTAAAATTAAAGTGGCACGCCCCTGTCTAATTGTGCCTAATTTTTTATACTAATCACTGCTCATTATTCCAAATATATTCAAGAATATATTTGCAAAATTTGGTTGAAATCAGAAAAAAAACGGTGTAGAAGAAGTTCCATTAAAACTAGTCACGCCCCCTGTCTATTTCCTCCCACTTTTGTAGAGTACGAACTACTCTTTGTGGCAAGAAATATATGTGCAAAATTTGGCTAAAATCAGACAAATGGTGTAAAGGGAGTTCGATTAGAATTAAATTGATACGCCCCTTGTCCAACCCCATCCACTTTTGTAGGCTTAAAACTTCTCATTACACTAAAGAATGTATGTACGTAATTGGGTTGAAATCGGATAACCGAGTAGATGGAGCTAGTTTAAAAATAAAGTGCCACACCACCTGTCTAGTACCGCCCAATTTTATAAATTTAAGACTGTTCAAATTACCAAGAATTATGTGTGCAAAATTTGTTTCAACTCAGACACACAGTGTAACAGAGACCGATTGAACGTAAAATGCCACACCTACTTTTCTAGTTTAAAGACTCCACATTATACTGAAGAATATATGTATGGGTTGGATAAAATATGTGTTTGGAATTTGGGTACATACAGACACGATGTCATTCAGTTTTATATATTTAAGAAAGTTTTTCTCTTTGATGACGTCACTTTGTATGGGAGGTAGGCTTGGTTTCCATCCGATTTTGCCAAATATCATAGAGATGGTTCATATCGTATATCAAAGCTTATGTGCAAAATTTCAAGATATTTCTTTAATTTTTGTGGATTTTAAAGAGATTTTACGTTTGGGAAGTGGGCGTGGTTTTCATCCGATTTTTCCATATATAATACAGATGGTTTATTTTAAATATCAAAGCTTATGTGCAAAATTTTAAAACATTTCTTTAATTTTTGTGGATTTTGAAGAGATTTTACGTTTAAAATAAAGCCACTTTGTATGGGAAGTAGGCGTGGTTTTCATCCGATCAAGCCAAATATCAAAGAAATGGTCTATAATATATAATAAAGCCTATGTGCAAAATCCCAAGATATTTCTGTAATTTGAGCAGATTTTAAACAGTATTTTCGTTTAAAATAATCACAATTTGTATGGGAGGCGTGGTTTTTATCCGATTCTCCCAAATTTCATAGCCAGGATTAATATTGAAGATCAAAGCCTACGTGCACAATTTTAAGGCATATTTTTAATTTTTGTGGACTTTTAAGATATTTTACGGTTAAAATAATGTCACTCTGTATGGGAGGTAGGCGTGGTTTTCAGCCGGTTTAGCTCATTTTCGAACATGATCTTCATTTTTTTAAAAATAAAGATATATTTTTAATTTCATACCAATAGCTTTAAAATTAGACTTTAAAAAAGTGATCGTGGTCACAGAAGGAAGGACAGATGGACACACGGAAATCGACTATAGTTAATATACCCCCAACGCGTTCTGCGTATAAAGATACTTGGTATAAAGATGTCACTAACGGTAATTTATCGAGAATTACTCGATGGTTTTATCTTTTTAGCTATCGTGAAATTATCAAAAAATTTTTTCTATAACTGACAATGTTATCGTCTTAATTATCCACAACAGTAGAAGGGGGAGATGGGGTGATGTGTAACACGGCGATTTTTCGTATATAATGTTAACATGTGAGTGAATGAATAACTGTGTCATGTTTCTTTTGACAGCATCTAGTTTTTCAAAAGTGTTGGAAGTAGGCAGACATACACTTCATTAGAGTTCTTAATAGAGTTTTTAATAGATACAAAAAATAGCGTTTCGGATATAATTTTCTTTAGATTTTAAAAAAGAGATTTTTTAAAAACAACAGATTTTACATTTTTTCACGTTGTGGTAAAATTTCATCAATGAGAAAAAAACTGACATATATTGGGATGATGTATAACACTCACGGTCGGGTGATGTGTAACACATCTTACACATTATAATTGCCATTAACCAGGCAACAACGCTAAACTCTGAAATGCAATCACATCACAGTTCATACTATTCAGCCCAGACCAAAATTCAATCGTGGTATGAAGTCAATGAGAAGTTGTGTTCTAACAACGCCACAGAAATGTTTACCATTGCAGGAGGTGGCAAAAAAAAAAAACATATGGAAAAGAAATACAACAAACGACAAAGAAAACTGCAGGTACTCGGCCGTAAAACCAGCACTCTTCGTTGTCATGCGAAGAAAATCGAGATTTTCGCATGATTTGTTGTGATTTTTTGCCAAAACATTTATATCAATAAAAATCCACTGGAACGCAACAAATATGCAAGTACCTTTTAATTTTTTTTTTGAGCCATTTTATTTGTGAGAGTTGTCACTCCGTTATGAATAGTTCCAACGAATAATCATTTTACGTTTGAAAGCCATTCATATATTCTATTGAAGTTTACAATGATATTTTTTAATTTCAACGTATGCCTGTGTGTATTGAGAATCAGATAGATTTCACAAGTCTTTTACTAAACATAAATAGTCAAAATAGACATTAAAAAATAAGGGGTCTGGTCTTTAAACCAACATTTTATTGGTGTTACACATCACCCCACCGATTTGAAAAAGGCCAAAAAACCACATTTGAAATTTTTATTCTACTTCATCCATTACTCAAAATATTTAACAGCCATGAAAATACTCACTTTAAATTGGTTCTTCTGCAAGGGATAGGCCTTTGAACCAATCAAAAATTCAATATCGTAATACTTTTATTGGTGAAAATTTAAACGTGTTACACATCACCCCACTTCAGTCTATATGATGGTGCAAAATAAGAAAAAAAAAAAATGTGTCCTAGTATGTTAGACCGAAAACTTTTATTCAGTTGTTTAATCAAAATGTTTCAGACTATCGAAAAATTATCGATAATTTTTTCATGACTATCGATACTATCGATGGCAGTCCACAATCTACAGTTATACTTTCGATGGTCCTGACTATAAATAGCTTCCCACCACTAGTGCCAACATTGTTTATACCTTTTCTTTACTAATGTAAATTGCTGTGCGAGCTCTAGAAAAGGTCAATTTTCTTTTCTTTTTTAAGATCATTGGTATAAACACAATTAAAAGTTAAAGAATTAATGCAGAACCAAAAAAATAAAAAAAGATTTTAGGAACTTGTCTCTAGTTCTCTTAGAATGAAAATTCAACAGAGGATAGTTTTATCTGTATATGAAGTAGCTTTTCATTAAAAACTTTAAAGTTATTCCATTGTTCTATTTTAAATTGAAATGCATATATTCTAATATAACCAGATTTTAAATAAATCCTTTGGGCGAAGGAAGGAATAATTTATTTACATAAACAGATCACGTTTATAATGTGTTTGTTATGATGCAGCCATAGCTATATTTTTCAGGTCACGAACTTGAATTATTATTTATTACCAACCAAGCTGTAAGGATGAGCTTGTAGGAAAAATATGTAGTATACGCATGACCCTTAAAGTGGCAGGTTAAAGTTTTCAAAAACTGCCTAGTGACAGGGATATGAAAAACTTAAGACGTAAATTTAGTTCGGAAATGACTATCATGATTAAGTGTAGATAATTGCGCTGTGAAATAAATTGTAACTAAGTCGAAGTGTAAAGTTTCTGCTAAGGCACTTAAGGGTTTCAGTATTTAAAGGCTATAGAATTTAAGGTTATGTTTAAAAGAGTGTTTAAGATATGCTTTAAAGATCAAAAACAAGACAAGGCAAGAAAGTGACTCAAAATTGCATAAATAAACTTTAGTAGTGAACTAGAGCTTTCAAATTACGAAGTATATTTACATTTTTTAAACAAAGAATCCATACAAATTTTCTATATATACTTCTTTATCTAGCTAAATCTCTTAAGATAAACAAACAATTTGCATAAAATTAATTAAAAAGCTACATACATAAAAGAAGTATTGACCTTTCGTGTATAATTCTACAAAGTCATGTTAACAATTTTTTTTTAAGTGAACCTATTGTCATCTGAACAATAATGCATACCCATCTAGGACAAGAATTTAATACTTTTATATACAACAGGCACGCATACAATCGACAGCAATGAACCATCCAGAAATCCAAGCAAACGAGAACAATGATGAACATGTTGGTGGTTTTGTTGTAGTTGTTTCGTATGGTTACGATGACCATGATGTACAGGAGGATGACGTTAATGTTTTTGATGTAGTTGTTGTTGGGTGAAAGCATGATGAAATACTTTTTTAACTTATCCACCCATACCATGTATTCCGAAACACAATACCTGGTTGAGTTGGTGGGGACAAATTCCAAGCTATTGAGCTTTGTCAAATTTCTTGTAATGACCAACATAAATGCAGAGTCAGGCCCGTAGCCAAGGGGGTTGCAAACCCTTCCTATAGCAACTAGAAAGTATGGAAAAAGTGAATTTTTTAGAGAAATTTAGACAATTATTTAAATTTATTCGAAAAAGCAAAAGTTAAAATTTCCAATAAAAATTTGGTCTTGTATGAAGTATACACTCAAAAAACTGATTGTTTGATTTTAATTTGCCAGGAACAAAAAAAAAAAAAAATAAAATATTTAAAATAAATACTTGATGATCGCAAGGGATAGTTCCACTTTGATTCAAAAACCATGTATATTATCATTTTAGATGAAAACATTAATAATTCAATTGAAATATTTAATTTTTAATAGCAAATACTATTCATGTTTCAATAAAATACTCTAAGAAAATTAATTCGAAGTACAGCATAATTATACAGTAAATTATGGTAAATAATTGTATTACTTCACAATAGAGGCCATGACGTCACCCTAATTTATCAACTCTTTTAAACAACAGCAAAACCATGCGTAATTTATAAATACTTTTTGATTCGAAACTAGGTTTCGAGCCACAGGTTGGGCTATACATTTTAATTAAACACATGACAATGTTTTCAATTCATTACAACAATAACATTAAAAATTTTTGAATTAAATAAAAAAAAAATACTCTCTATCATAAAAAAGCTTGTCACATTTTTCATTTCAAAAAATAAAAAATAAAAAGAAACTTGCCTAAGCCCGGAGTCGAACCGTGGAACTCTTGACTGGAAATCGGTTTAGGTGTAATAGGAATGGTGTAATAGTTCCAGGTAAACTCCAAAACTACTGGGCTGATTTTGATGAAATGAGATTTAAGATGTCATATTTGTGCTACAGTATAGTATTGGCGTATTTTTCTTTAGAAATTTTAATAATAAGTATATTTATTTAAAGCGTTCAATTTTTCAAAAAATCATCTCCGATACCAAGCATTGCTTCATAGTTTTCTTTTCAAGCGTTTGTGTTGCGAGAGTTTTAATAAAGTCCATGTTGTTTTCTACTCTTCTCTTTTTGTGCTCAGCTAGCACAGCACAACACAAAAAATAAAAATATGATTGAGGTTCATCAAGGCAAAAAGTGATACAAATATACATGCTGCAAAACAAAATTAAACTAAGGAAGAAATTTTTTGGGGAAACCCACTTACTAGTGGGTAAAGTGTGTGACTCCTACGCCAGAGAACCCAGGTTCGAATCCTCCATCTGACACAGAAAATTTTTTCAATTGAATTAATTTTTCTGTTCGGCCGTCACCTCTCTGCAGACAATGGCAAACCTCAGAGAGTAAAAACTGCCATGAAAAGCTTCTTGAGAACATAAGCCGTTCGGAGTCGGCGTAAAACATGTAGGTCCAGTTCTCGATTATTTGAGTGCAAACATTTCACATCACACACAACACAATTGGTCATAAGAACCTCGGTCAAAGTTCTTTCAAAGGCTGAAATGGCCATTTCGTTTTTTTTTTTTTTGATATGTATTGTCTTAAGTCACTCACACTGATTCACTAACCATCTTCAGCGTTCTTCGGTTTTTTTTTTGTTTTTGCACTCTATCACTCTCCACACTCATTTTTAGATAACAAAAACGTGCTAGCGCTTTTTATTGATAAAGAAAAAAAGTCCATGGCGAAGCCGCAGACCATTGAGACCTATTAGATATATATTTTTAGAGTTTTTCACCAAAAAATAAAAAACCAAAGCTTAAAATAATTTCTAGCTTCTATCTCTATAGTGATTATCAAAGGAACCATTTTTGCAATATGAGCAGCGTAAGTGAATATAGCATATTAAAAAGATGCTCCCTGTTGAAATTATTTCCTTAAACCATGTTTTTCATAATACAATGATTGAAAAAGTTAGTTTTTGTCATAGGAAACATCAGAAACGATGTGCTTTGATTTCTAACCAGCCCTAAGGCTGTCACTATTCTCTGAAAAAGCATCATAGATACTCTTTGACTATTTGTCCTTAACCCTAGGATGGGCAACACTATGGGATGCGGTAACATAACCTACTGGACCTAAGTAGACTCACGAAAAAGAAAATTGGAGATTTATCCTGTACTATTTTTTTTTGCGTAGGCAAGTATGATGTTATTATAATATGTAATTTCACGTATTTGGTATGTAGTTCTGGAATGTCCCTATAGGAACACACTAACTTATTTTTAAAAACAACTAATTAAAAAACTAATTTAAAATGAACTAGTATATGAAGTACTTTGAATTATATTAAGGCGGCATCCACTTCAATTCTAAATAGTGTTTATTGCATTATATATGAAGTAATTGAAATACTACTTAGAAACAAGTGGTTGGTAAACTATTTTGAATTATATTAAGGCGACAACTACTCTGATTTGGACATGTCTTATTTACAAATTTTTATTAGATTACAAGTTTATATATATTTAACCATGTTATTTCATCAAATATTATTAACTTAAGGCTTCACTAACATTTTATTTCAAAAGGACATATTTATTTATTTTCGACATTGAGCTGCAAGACAGACGTGGTAAACACACTTTAAAACTCTTTATTATTTAAGATATTCAAATTACAAACTGGTACTGTTTAGCAAACATTGCACAATTTGGACTCTGTACGGAAATTGATGCATTGCTTAACCATTCAGCAAACACCTCATCATTTCAAAAGTAAAGACGCACGCCTTTCCCTACGTAGCGTCGAGTCTGCTCCATCACTTCATTGCGATTGACACTTAAAAAAGAAGCACTAAGCAAAATATCGGAGTGTCCATCGGCCATGATTGATGGTTGCAAAGCGTGGAAAATCCCGCTGACACTCTTGCTTAGCTCATATTTTGAAATGAAGCATCAAAAAGCTGGCTCGTGTTAAATAACAGGTGCAGTATCCACACAATTCCGATCAATTGGATCCGCACCTTCGCTCATGTACCCAGGCGGTGGCGTGTCCGTTTTTGTTAAATGCTTCCGTGGTAGGCATGTTCACATATAAGCGCAGAGTTCCTCCAGCTTCTGGAACTATCACCTGTTGGAAGCAGAAATAGTCTAATGAAGAAAGGAATAATTAAATTATATCATCGCAGCGTACTTCTGTTGCGCTACTTGAATGTAAAATTACTAGTCCTTTTTTGAATTAACTGGCAATGAAGCTTGGCATGAATCACTTTTGAATTATTTTAAAATCAATTAAAACACCACAAAGAACGATATTTCACAATTTTCCATTAAAAAACTCTGATCACTTTTAACTTTGTTTACATTTTGCTTTCCGATTTCATATTTCAGAATTTATTTGTGTCAACCAGGCATGATTTTTTTGGCATGATTTATGTATTTTTCAAAACAGTCAAATAAATGATCTCTTTGATGTATAGAAATTTAAATTTTTTATACTTTTAAATTCATCTTCAGCAAATGGAATATTAAATAGTTTTCAATTGGTTACTTTAAAGTAATTAAAAAAACAATTTAAATTTAACTAGTTTAACAAGTAGTTGAAAATATATGCTGACGAAAGTCAATTGACTTATTTAGCGGACATCACCATACAAAATATATTAGTTATTAGAATTTCAACTAGTTGTGGTTGACAAAAAACTACTTTTTCAACTACTTTTAAATTAGTTGATTTTCCTACAGGGGTAGTTCTAGAATATGTGTGTGTGTGTACTGTTGGTTGATCAAAAAACTAAAAAACATGTATTCAAAAGCAGATTTTACATATATATATATATATTAGGGTGTCCCAAAAATGTCTAAGTTGTTTTTTTTTGTGTGGTACCCCTCAATTTTTTTGTATAAATGTAAAAAATTTTGGTGTACCTAGGACCAAGGAAACCCGTGCCGTTTTGGATCGGTAAGTAGCACAACTAACTTTTGTGTAAGTGTACATTTTTAAAAAGCTAGTTTCTTTTATATATAAAAATTATTAAAATTTTTCTTTAAAAGATGCTATCTAACATAAAAATTGGATTAAAACCTTCAGAGTTGTGAGTTTTTACTTTTCGAAAAAATTCCATTTTGTTCTTGTTGTATTAAGAAAAATCTAAAAAATCCAAATTTGAAAAAATTTCAATGAAATATTGTCAAAATATTTTGTACTATACCAAATGGAGATACAAAAAATTGTGTAATTATGTTGAATAACCTGATCGTTATAAATTTTTTTGCTAGAAGCATGGGCGTAGCGAGGGTAGTGCAGGGAAAGACAGTTGCTCTCCCGAATATTAGAAAAAAAAAGATGTGTGTGGCCGTCACGCTCGGTAAAGGTGAAACTTTTACCCAAAAATGGAATTTCTAGGAAGATTGCTTATTTATTTTATTATCATTCCCTCCTTCAGTGCAACCAAATGGTTAAAAAGCAGTCTGCATTCATACCAGTATTAGTTCAAGAACTGGTTTTTTTATATAAAGCCGACTAGTATTTTCAACATGGCGATATTATAGAATATATCAATTGTCCCTTTTGTTTAATGATTGTTACTGAACACTTCAATGTTCATGTACAGAATTTGATCGCAATTTTTTTTTTACTTTCATGACACAGTTGGTTATCAAGAGGATTTATTATTTTAATTTGATGACTTAAATAGTACACAGGTTCGAGAGCACATTCGACAGATCTTTCTGTTTTATTTTTTGTTAATTATATTTTTATTTATAAACATTTAAAAGAAAAAAAATTATTGATGCACTTTTCGGTACAAGACTTGCATCGTATTTTATGTTGCATTTGCGACGATATTTCCCAGTAGTCCAAGTCTTAAAGAATTGATAGACGATTCATGAACGATTTTTTTCATCTTTGACGAAACATGCTGATTCGGCCAAACATTTCATTGACGAAAATCCCATATAAAATACTCACGAAAGCAATACAGAAATGTTGAGATTTTTCGTGCTTAAATATCCCTGTAGGAAAATCAACTAATTTAAAAGTAGTTGATAAAGTAGTTTTTTGTCAACCACAACTAGTTGAAATTGTGACTTTTTTCCATAGAATGAACTAACTTATTTTGTATGGTGATGTCCGCTAAATAAGTCAATTGACTTTTGTCTGCATATATTTTCAACTACTTGTTAAATTAATTACATTTAAATTATTTTTTAATTGCTTTAAAATAACCAATTGAAAACCATTGCTGATGGCCTAAAGTTAATAATATTTGATGAAATAACATGGTTAAATATATATAAACATCAGAGCAGTTGCCGCCTTAATATAATTCAAAGTAGTTTATCAATCACATGTTTTTAAGTAGAATTTCAATTACTTCATATATAATGCAATAAAAACTATTTAGAATTGAAGTGGATGCCGCCTTAATATAATTCAAAGTAGTTCATATACTGGTTTATTTTAAACTAGTTTTTTAATTATTTGTTTGTAAAAACAAGTTAGTTTGTTCCTATAGGGATATTACTGAATCGTTGTGGAAGTTTCGTCAACAAACAAGACAGAAATATGAATAAAAAATTGATTTCCATGCCTTTTTATGTATTACTTGATTTTATTTTACATGTTTTTTTGGATCAGACTATTTCCAATTTGTAATCTTGGATATATCAGTCATGCGGTCCATTAATACACCATGTTCTTAAAATGATATATATTGTAACTTTTAACGGAAAAATTACCCCGAAATATAAGCCTTTGTAGGAAAAACATGAACGAACACAAACCAGAAAGGTTGAAGAATTTCCGACAAATTTTTTATTGAACGAACACAAGCCGGACGCGTTAAAGAATTTTCGACAGGAAATCCAAGAGATAAGAGTTATCGGTTATCGCGAGTTCTACTGTTTTCGTTGTTTCCTTGTTCTGTTTGTTTTTCTTAATGTTGACGAAACCAATGCAGATGGGTTAAAGAATATTCTGCAAGTCTGTTATTGACGAATACAAGCCAGACGCATTAAAGAATATTCTGCAAGTCTGACTTATGCAGCAAGTTTGTTAATTTTTTTAAAAGCAGAGTAGGTAGTCCGGTAACTCAGTTGATAATGGAAGAACTTGTAACCATTAGGTTGTGTGTTCAAATACCACAGCATGGAATTTTTTTTTATTTCGATATAAATGTGTGTTAAGAACTGCATTTAAATTATATGAAAGATATGGCATTTATATGAAAATTCACAGGTCTAAGAATTAAACAAATTTTTTTAATATTGCAGCATTTGCTGTTTCAAAATCAACCAATGCAATTTATCAAAACTCAATTTGAAAAATGCCTCAATATACCTCAAATTATGCTAATATACTGAAAAAAGCTACGTTCAGATTCAAATTTTTAGACCGTAATGTACGTTCAGAGTATTGAACGAAAGACTCAGTTCAATCATAAAAGAAGGAAAAGAACTACTGATTGTAAAATTTAACATAAATATGAGCTACTCAAGTAGATATGTCTCCGTGGCCCAGTTGGTAGAACAGCCGACTATAGATCCTAGCGTGGTGTGTTGAATCCTCGGTGAAAGCTAAAATATGAAAAATTATTAAATAGTCATTTTTTCGGTTTTATACAACCAGTGCGGCGAATTGCTGCGTTGTTGTTTTCATAAGAACCATTCCATAGTAATGTAACATTGGTTGTACCCCCCATCTAGTTCGCCGTATTTTTGTATACGCGGCTATAAAAGTTTCACTTCAAAAATAAAAATTTTAGTATTAAGTTAAGAAATTCATAACATTTTTTTTTTGTAAATAAAAAGCTTAGAATTTATTAATATATATTAAAGCTTAATTTATTTTTTATTATATGCTTACGGCTGACACATTTTTTATATATTTATCAGCCACATGAAAAAAATAATTTTGTTCACCCCCGAAGAAAATTCTGGCTACGCTCATGCTAACATGTATCGATGCAAGCCACACAAAAAAATTAAGGGGGCACCACATAAAAAACACAACTTTAACTTTTTTGGGGCACCCTAACATACATATAATAATATAAATGATGTTATTAAACGAGCGATTAAAAAATTCAAAGCAGGAATATATTGTATGTTTGTAAGCACGGCTTGTAAAAAGTTTTACGCTTTAAAAATGTATAACTGTATTTTTATGCACATACGAACGATGGCAGCCTTAGGGCAGCCTTGACAATAGGAGGGTTGAGCTTATCCTTTTTTGATTACTTTCATTTTCATTACTCTACCCTGTAAAGGTAGCTTTCCCTTAACACAACTAAAACTAACTTATATACTAGGCTACTTTTGTTTGTTTGTTCAAAATTTGTTGTTTGATTGTATCAAATTGCATATAACAAGTGTTTCTGTATAGTGCAAAACTAATTTTCCAGCATTTTGTTGTGGCTTTTCTTTATATTGTTATTTGGTACTTTGTAACAAGCTTTTGTACACAAACTATTTTTGCTCCCCCTCTGTCCTTGTCTATTAGTCTTTACTTCATTCTTTATTAGTCGCCTATTGTTATATTTCAACAGTACAATAGTGTGTTGGTTACACATAATGATGCATTAACGTTAAAGTACCTAATTTCTGTTAACATCTATATGTATTCTATTGTCCCAGTGTTATTTTCACCACCCATCCAACCCACACAGTATGCTTTTGTTGTAGCTCTAAAATGTTTTTGTTCGAATTTGAACTATTTTATGCCGGTTGAGTTTGTTGAACCAATTCGTTAAAGGCTTTTGAACCCGGTGATATTTAGCTGATATAGCTGATAGCTCCGGTAGCAAGTGCTTGTAGCTTTAAGTTAATTTCATATTCTTAAATTTTAAAGTTAATGAATGGTAAAAATAATATGTTGTTTTATTGAACTTGTTCAGCGTAGATTAAAGTTAAATGATTTTATTTTATTGTAAGTATTGTATTGCATTGTATTGTATTGTATTGTATTGTATTGTATTGTATTGTATTGTATTGTATTGTATTGTATTGTATTGTTAGCAACTTAGTTGCGCCTGTCTGTCCAAAGCCTACTAGTAATAAAGAAGGATGGTTGTTTTTAGGATACGTCCTGCAAACGTAAAAACTGACAGGGCCAACCAAGAGCTCGGGGTGGCGCCCATCTTGGTAGCAGGTCATATTCGGTATATTGATATGGGAAAAGCCTGCGAAGGTATAGCAATTGACCTAAAAACTTGTTAGTACGGAGACATTCTTACCCGTCAATGGGGTAGACCTATCTATCCACTGCATTGAGACTGCTGAACATTGCTGAACATACGGTACTTTATATGTTGACTCTCGGGCTTTCATCTGAGGTTGCCCGTCAAGGTTTGACTTGGATCCTCAAACAGGCACGGCGGTCTCTGAGGTCAGTGGTGAAATGGAGATGTATTTTGGGAGTTCTCATACTGAGCACGGTAGTCCCTGAGAACAAGGCCTATACTCTATCTGGAAGTTGAGATCTGGATCATGCGGATGGCCAGAATAAGAGTGGCAAAATCAAGATCCTCATTGACGGGATCGAGTTGTCCAGATGACTGTCGTGGGCTCGCCCTTCGGGGAGGCTCGTACTGGTTGTGGTTGTATGAATGCTACACAGGTCTAGATTGACCGGGAGGGTCGCGCAGTGGTACGACCGGGCTGGCATATTTGTCTTAATCTGTCTTAATATGCAAGAGATTGGGTAGGTCTCGTATTCACCAGAAGATGGATTAATGGTACGTCACTACTGGAATCTAAACTGCTATTACGGGCAGTATGTAATTATTTCATAATGCTCCTAATCAGCAGAGCACTGGGTGATGCTTTGTGTTTGTGAAACAGCTTCCATGTTCGTGTTGCTACACCGTTTGTGGTTTACACATAAGTTCTGGTTGTCTGTTTTATGAACTATTACTCTAGCTCTTGAGACCCAAGTAATTAAGCCTAATGGCAGTTGTACTTGATAAACCGGATTCTGTCTGTATTGTATGGTATTGTATTGTATTGTATGGTATTGTATTGGATTGTATTTTTTAAATTTATTTTATTGTATTGTTTTGTGTTGTATTGTGTTGTTTTGTGTTGTATTATTTTGTATTGTATTGTATTGTATTGTATTTTATTGCATTGTATTGTATTGTATTGTACTGTATTGTATTGTATTGTATTGTATTGTATTGTATTGTATTGAATTGTATTGTATTGTATTGTATTGTATTGTATTGTATTGTATTGTATTATATTGTATTGTATTGTATTGTATTGTATTGTATTGTATTGTATTGTATTGTATTGTATTGTATTGTATTGTATTGTATTGTATTGTATTGTATTGTATTGTATTGTATTGTATTGTCCTATATTGCATTGCATTGTATTGTATTGTATTGTACTGTATTGTATTTCATTGCATTGCATTTCATTGTATTGTATTGTGTTGTATGGTATTGTATTGTATTGTATTTTTTAAATATATTTTAGTTTATTTTATTGTATTGTATTTTGTTGTATTGTGTTGAATATATTGTATTGTATTGTATTGCATTGTATTGTATTGTATTGTATTGTATTGTATTGTATTGTATTGTATTGTATTGTATTGTATTGTACTGTATTGTATTGTATTGTACTATATTGCATTGTATTGTATTGTATTGTATTGTATTGTATTGTATTGTATTGTATTGTATTGTATTGTATTGTATTGTATTGTATTGTATTGTATTGTAGTGTATTGCTTTGTATTTCTAAAATTTTTTTTTTTATTGTATTGTGTTGTATTATATTAAGTTTTATTATTATGTATTAAATTTTACTGTATTGTATTGCATTGTGTTGTATTGTAATGCAATGTATTGATTTTTTTGGTATTGTATTGCATTGTATTGTATTATATTGTATTGTATTGTATTGTATTGTATTGTATTTTTTAAATATATTTTAGTTTATTTTATTGTATTGTATTTTGTTGTATTGTGTTGAATATATTGTATTGTACTATATTGCATTGTATTGTATTGTATTGTATTGTATTGTATTGTATTGTATTGTATTGTATTATATTATATTGTATTGTATTGTATTGTATGGTATTGTATTGCCTTGTATTTTTTACATTTTTTTTTTTAATGTATTGTGTTGTATTATATAAAATTTTATTATATTGTATGAAATTTTACTGTATTGTATTGTATTGCATTGTATTGTAATGCAATGTATTGATTTGTTTGGTATTGTTTTGCATTGTGTTGTGTTATATTATATTGTATTGTATTGTATTGTATTGTGTTGCATTGTATTGTATTGTATTGTATTGTATTGTATTGTATTGTATTGTATTGTATTGTATTGTATTGTATTGTATTGTATTGTATTGTGTTGTATTGTTTTGTATTGTGTTGTATTGTATTGTATTGTATTGCATTGTTTTGTTTTGTATTGCATTGTATTGTATTGTATTGTATTGTATTGTTTTGTATTGTTTTGTATTGTATTGTATTGTATTGTATTGTATTGTTTTGTATTGCATTGTATTGTATTGTATTGTATTGTATTATATTGTATTGTATTGTATTGTATTGTATTGTATTGTATTGTATTGTATTGTATTGTATTGTATTGTATTGTATTGTATTGTATTGTATTGTATTGTATTGTATTGTATTGTATTGTATTGTATTGTATTGTATTGTATTGTATTGTATTGTATTGTATTGTATTGTATTGTATTGTATTGTATTGTATTGTATTGTATTGTATTGTATTGTATTGTATTGTATTGTATTGTATTGTATTGTATTGTATTGTATTGTATTGTATTGTATTGTATTGTATTGTATTGTATTGTATTGTATTGTATTGTGTTGTATTGTTTTGTATTGTGTTGTATTGTATTGTATTGTATTGCTTTGTTTTGTTTTGTATTGCATTGTATTGTATTGTATTGTATTGTATTGTATTGTTTTGTATTGTATTGTATTGTATTGTATTGTATTGTATTGTATGGCATTGTATTGTATGGTATTATATTGTATTGTGTTGTATTGTATTGTATTGTATTGTATTGTATTGTATTGTATTGTATTGTATTGTATTGTATTGTATTGTATTGTATTGTATTGTATTGTATTGTATTGTGTTGTATTGTATTGTATTGTATTGTATTGTATTGTATTGTATTGTATTGTTTTGTATTGCATTGTATTGTATTGTATTGTTTTGTATTGTATTGTATTGTATTGTATTGTATTGTATTGTATTGTATTGTATTGTATTGTATTGTATTGTATTGTATTGTGTTGTATTGTTTTGTATTGTGTTGTATTGTATTGTATTGTATTGCATTGTTTTGTTTTGTATTGCATTGTATTGTATTGTATTGTATTGTATTGTATTGTATTGTATTGTATTGTATTGTATTGTATTGTATTGTATTGTATTGTATTGTATTGTATTGTATTGTATTGTATTGTATTGTATTGTATTGTATTGTGTTGTATTGTTTTGTATTGTGTTGTATTGTATTGTATTGTATTGCATTGTTTTGTTTTGCATTGCATTGTATTGTATTGTATTGTATTGTATTGTATTGTTTTGTATTGTATTGTATTGTATTGTATTGTCTTGTATTGTATTGTATTGTATTGTATTGTATTGTACGGTATTGTATTATATGGTATTGTATTGTATTTGTACTCGTATTGAACACGAGTATAAGCAACTATTATTAACACGTGTTCGTGGACCAGTGGGAAGAACAACTAACTAAGAATCGTGTGGTAGTGCGTTGAAATCTTGTTAGATTTATGTAAAGGAATATATGAACATTTCCAAAGTAACAATTTTTCGTTTTTATACTGCTAGTCAGCGAATTACTGTTGCTGTTTGTATAGGAACCACTTTTCGTTAAATTGGTTTTACCTCCACTCCCCTTTGTCATTTGCCACGTTGTTTTATACGTGGTTATAAAAGCTTCACTTCAAAAATTTTTTATCTCGAATAACTTTAACGAATTTGAAAAAGCTTCCAAAATTGCCCGATTTTTTATAAAATTTTTCGCCTGCTTTGCTTTTATGTTTTACAAAGCTACAAAAAATGTTATTTTCATAAGAATTTTCACTGCATCCCTTTTTCCTTTTAAAGAGCTAGAAAATAAGTTTTTAAAATTATAAAATAACAAAACAAAAAAATTATTATGAAAAACTGTTCACAGTGATGCAATAATCGATTCAGCAAAATAAACTACTGTAAATTTTAGTCAAATAAGTGATGGTTAAGCTTTTACTGAAACTTTGCCTTGCATTAAAACTCAAAAGCAAGCAAAATTAAAATCAATTCCATGATGAAGAAATGTCCCACAGGAAAATGAAATATGTCCCCAAAATCAAATGAGGCCACAACTTATTGTTGCTTTTAATTTTTTGCGAGGACAAATTTTCTTGGGGTGCCATTACGCAGCGTCTTAATTTAATACCTGCCAATAAAATCCTGCTAAGGTATGTTTTCTTATTGCTTAACTTGTTATTATCACTAATCCGAAAGGTAATCCACTAAAGTAATAATGGCCTAACTAGTATAACGCTCTCAAAAGCTTGCTAAAATTCAAAGCGTAATGAGGTAATGCCTTTGCTTCTTAATATAATCAGCTTAATTTAATAAAGTTGCTGCTGCTGCTTGTTCGCTTGCTACGTTCAGATTTTTCTTAAGATTCTTTAATACTTGGCAAAATATTTTGAAAGCACTCAAATCTTACATTCAACTTCAGTTAGAAGGTGGAGAAATTTTGGGTTTTTTCAATATTATTTGAAGTGAAGCAACTGTTGCAGATGCTGTTTTTCTGTAGTCACGTTCAATAAAGCAAACAAGCTGGAGTTGCGTCGAATTTTATATGTAGCTTAAAAAAAAATTAAATGCAAAGTAACATAAAAAAGTATGGAGACAGAACTATGCCCTTCATTTTTTCATTTCTCTTTTATGTTTTTCATTTATTTTGTTTTTTATTTTTTCTAATAGTTCTATACACTTCCAAGCTATCCAAACACTTTTGTTACGCAGATTCATTGATTAAATATAGCTGAAGCTATATTGCAGCATATCACAATAATCTATTAATAGATAGCTAGTGGAGGCAACATTTTTGTTGTTTGGATAGCGACTACATACTTGCTACAAGATCATTATCCTCTATCTATTAATAGATTATTGTGATCTGCTGCAACAATCCCGCCTAATTTTCTAGAATACACACTACTCATTATATCAAAAAATATATGCGCAAAATTTGGATGGAGTCGGAAAATAGTTGTAGGTATAAGAGTAAAAATTATAGTGTCACGACCCATTGTTTAGTACCGACTACATTTCTAAACTCTAGACTGCTTTACTTGGTTTAAGTAGAACAAACGGTGTAGAGGCAGTTTGATAAATATTAAAGTTTATTGATAAATAAAGACTGCTTAAATCATCAACGAATATTTGTGTAAACAATTTGTTTGAAGGCGGACAAACGTTGTACAAGAATTTAATTTAAAATTAAAGTGCCCCGCTCCCTGTTTAGCCCCACTCAAATTTTTGACTACGGACTGCTCATTATTGTAAAGAATATACATGTGAGAAATTCGGTCGAAGTCAGACAAACCTTGTAGAAGAAGTTCAAGATTAATGTGCCACGCATCTGTCTTATTCAGCACAATTTTGTAGACTATGGACAACTAATTATACCAAAGAATATACGAGTAAAATTTGGTAGAGGTTGAACCAACGATGTGAGTGGAGTTTAGGTAAATACAAATACATGATGACATTCGGTTTTATATATTAAATACTGCAAGTATCGCCTTTGGCCAAAACTCGGCCATATCAAAATTAATATTAAAGTCATCACTTAGTATCACATAGTCACATAGTCAAATTTTTCGGTAAATATTTTTTCGAGTCTTTTGAAACCTTCTTTTGAATAACTCATTAAATTTTCCAAAAAAAAAATTTTCTTTTGAATTGACCCAAAGAAGTGATCCTTCAACATTTCTTCTAAACACACCTAACCTCTGTATAAATGTCAATTATATGAGCTGGTCCTATTATTTTTTTCCGCCTTAAATAGTTTTTCTAAACACAATTACCCCTCCATACTGCCAACCTCTGGGAGTCGCCATACAAGAAACACAAAAACTGTCCATTATAGCTTATATCTCCCTATTTTAGCCCTACATCTGTCAAATATATAAGTTGAATGTTGAAGTGCCTTTCAACATTTCTTATTAATACACATGCTTCTATCAGCCACACTTCTGGGGGTCACCATACAAAAAACACAAAAACTGTCGATTGTAAGATACATCTCTTCCGAATTGACCTCTAAACAGGTCAAATATGGACAAACTCCCAAAATGGACAACCACATGTGAAAAATAAAGGGTTATTAAAAACTTATAATTTTAGGATATTATCTAGGAGAAACTTTTAAATTTTATTTATTTGAAAAACTTATACATTAATTCATTTACTATGGTGATCAAATCCCCCAAAGAGTTTCACAAATGTAGTTTTTGTTGTTAGTAAATGGTTAGCAAGTGTTTCGTAAATGTTTTTGTTTTATTAAAAATTTAAGGTGTTGGCTAAAGATAATAATGAAATGATTGAGGCAACGAAAGAAGAACATATTACATTTTTTTTATTACTTAATTACTTGGTTACTTAATTACTTAATTACCCAATACATTCAATTGGAAAAATCTGAAACGTCCGACACAAAACGTCAGAACAAATAAAAAAATTTACTGTGACCTCACTATGCCCTTGAAAAAGACGGCGTATAGCTTTTCTGAAAGCTTGTTAAATTTATAAAAAATATTTTCTTTTGACTTTTTTTATACGGCTGATAAATTCGATCTAGGATAGCAGATCTAGGCATAGCATCAACTTAGTCCCGAAATGACTTTCGTTTCGTGAAACGTCCGAACGCATGTTAAAAATTTTGCTACAAAAGTAAGTTGAATAAAAATTGTCTTCCTTTTTTTATCATACCAATATATAGCTTTTAGACAATATACACCTATCCTATATCTCTGGATCATATGCAAATTTTTCAAAAGAAGTGTGCGAATAAAACGTTCGACACGCTGGGATTTGCCCATCCCAGTTTTATAGTTTTTGGCCTTCAACATTTCTTCTGTACACATCTACCGCCATCTGCCACCCATGTGGGGGTCCCAATACAAAAAACACAGAATCGTTGCTATGGTTTCTTCTTGCCTGGTTAATCAGAAATGCAGGTATTACCAGTGCAAGGCTTAACAATGCTAACGTTAACAGTGATGATATTAACAGTGGTGACGATATATAGCATTGGTAACGTAAATAGTGCTCAACGCGCCTAAAGAAGTTTTTACTTCAAAACGCAACAATAACAACAATATCACACAGCTCTGTTGAAGTGTCTGAGTTACTCTTCCATTCTACTCTTGAGCGCAATGAATATCTATTGTGAAAAAGAAGCAAAAACGAAAAATAATTTCGAAGAAAGTGAGAAATAAACCGCAACAAAACATGCAGGCAAGCATAACCGTTGGAACCGGTTTGTATGAACAAAAATGTAGTGTCCAATAAGAGTGCACGATTTAAATTTTGTGACATTTTTAAATGTTCTGAATCGGTACATTTCTACATGAAAACCCAAAAAAAAAAATCACGTTTATTGAGACACCCTTATTTTGTTTTATCTCAAGAACGCTGATTGAGTGTTTCCGAGAAGATAGGACAGAAAAAGCAAAAACAACCACACAGCTCTGTTGAAGCTTTCACGCAGAGAAATAATATGTTTATATATGTTTGGTTTCAAAAACAAAATATTCAGAGGGAACCACCTAATAATTAAGAACTTTCCTTTAATAGCATTATTTTTCGATATAAGAAGATATTAGTTGTGTCCAACAATTATATAATTGCCTTAGCTAAAAAACTAACGTCTACATTAATATGCTTGTGACAAAATAGAATTGTGTGTTTTTACCCAATAAAAATATATTTGCATCACTGTTAAACTCAAAAAGAGCAGAACTCTGCAAATTTAAAACAAACAGAACTCCTTTCTTTTATGTGTTCCATACATATATCTGTTTCTTTTGCACTTGCACGAAAAATAGTGGAAACGCGAAAAACTTGGCAACGCTTTTAACAGTTGCCAAGTCTTTGCGTCATTTTAAGTTTCAAGCAGCCGCGACAAACGTGTTGAAAAGTTTAGCTCTTGTGAAAAGTGTTTCTGAAAATGTTTGTTTAAATTAAAAGTGTTTGCATTAAGATGCAAATATATATATAAAGAAAAATTGCATTAATTAATCATGTTATATGTGGAACCAATTATGATTACTTGTTTCCAAGAAACATGCAGAAAGATATTATACTTTCTGCAAATAATGTTTGGGAAGGTCTATTATTTTTCAGCGTGCTTGACTTCTTTTTCACTCTCGCATTCTACTCTCCTACAGCAACGCTGTTCAGCAGAGCTGCGTGGCTTTGTATTTTGTTGTTGTTTCTTTTATATGGGGAAAAAGATGTTTTTTATTTCTAATTTTTACCTATAATAATGATAAAACATTTGCATACAAATTTTACTTTCCGTTTGTTATGAACCAGAGCTTTCAAATGATGTAAGTTTCATTAGAATACGTTGTCTTTAAAATAGGGTAAAAGGGAGTTAAACTTTGCGTTCACGCAATAATTTATAGATTCTTATACTGGAATATATCATTTTGTAAGTAATAGAAACCATTAGAAATAAAAAAGCAGAAACGAAAATTCTGAAATTTGCTTACAAATTTCCATTCTTGCTTCTAAACTTAATAAAGGGTGGATTTTAAGGGCCGATGTTGAATCTGAACCACACCTAAACGTTTAGTTTTTTCTGCATTCCATTTGACATTCCTCAATTTCAGACTAACTCAATTTGAAAGATGGAAAGATACACAATCGAGCAACGCGCTAAAGTTATTCAGGCTTATTATGAAAATGGGCGTTCAAATCAAAATGCATATCGTGCACTTCGTGATTTTTTCGGTCAATTTAATTGTCCAAAAGTGCGTACAATCGGAAAAATCGTTTAAAAATTTTAGCAAACCGGGTCTGTAGGAGATGTGTCGTTGATGGCCCGAATTGGAAGATCTGAATGTGGATGACATGTAGTTCAACAGGACGGTGCCACTTGCCCACAGCTAACGAAACAATGGCTCTTTTGCGCGACAAATTCAATGGCCGTGTTACCTCACGTGGTGGCGATGTCAATTGTCCGCCAAGATCATGTGATTTGACACCGTAGGACTTCTTTCTTTGGTGTTATTTGAAAGAAAAGGTGTACGTCTATAAGCCAGCAACAATTCAAGAGCAAAGGGATGAGATAATTGGGAACATTAACGGCATAGAACCTCACTTATGCGTCAGCGTCATCGAAAATTTGGACCATCGGATGGAGGTGTGCCGTCGAGGTCGCAGCGGCCATTTGGCCGATATTTTGTTTCATACATAATTGAACCATACTATTATTATCATAATAAAAAGAAATGATAATAATTTCCTAAATAATTTGTGTTTTATTCAAAATCAACATCCGCCCTTAAAATTTAACCACCCTTTATATGATATAAAAAGCAAGCACGCTGCTCTGCGCCCGATATCGCTCGAACTGCAATTAGTTTTTGCGATCAGCCTGAAAGTATGCACAAAAAATTTATTTCAAACTTATCAGTGACATGCTTTCCTTTTATGCACATGTGTGCATACTTTCAGGCTGCACATTTTTCTGAACAGTTGTAGAAGCACTGTAATAATGGCAAAAAATTAATTACAGTTTAGTGTTAATGCTTCCAACCCGTCGTAGGACGGGCTTTTATACTAGTTCTTGAATAATGTAAAAAAGCAACAATAACCACACAGCTGTTGGTTGAAGTTGAAGCTTTTTCTTTCTCTCTTGCCTTCTGCTCAACTACAGCAACATTGTGCAGCAACAGCAAAATTGTGTGGCACTGTATGTTGTTTTATATGGGGAAAAAGTGATTTTAATTTTTAATTTTTACCTATTTTAATGACAAAATATTGGAATAAAAACTATATTGTGCACTTGGTAAGAATGAGAGCTTTCAAATGATATAAATTCCATTCGAATTTGTTTTCATTAAAGTGGGTAAAAAGTGAGTTAAGGGAGTATTTCTGGTTGGCAAAAATTTTTGTTTTATTTTTTTTTGCATATTTTTATTGCTTATATTTAAGAATAACGTCCTAAAAGGGTTTTTTGAAATTCGAAATACTTTAGGAGATATGGCCTTTTTTGTCCCGCAATGTTTTGAAAAGTACAGTTTTGATAAAAATTTTTGTTTGTGCTAAAGACAATGGATAGAAAAAGTAATAGAAATAAAAGAAATACTGGTAGCAATCAAAAAACTCGTACCTTGAAACGCCAGTTTCGTGGTAACCAACACGAAAGAGATGAGGACACGCACTATTGAGATTGCCAATTATATTGCAACTTTTATATTTAACGAAGGTTTTATGCCAATACTTTAAATAATGAACCTAGTGGGCATCCCGATTGACAACGCCACATATGATTTCGCCATGTCTCTCTCTTGAGAGCTCTGGCCGCATCAAAAGAAGATAGAACTGCCCGAAGAGCAAAAAGAGCCGCCGAGTCCTCATGTTTTGAAGAAGAGGAAGGAGTTCTTTATGGGGCTGGCATTGCAGAATGATATATGTAAGTATTAAAAAAAAAAAATGTTTTATTGCCTAAAATTTTCTTTGAGTTTTTTCAAAATCACGTTTTTGTACTTCGAAGTCACTTTTCTCCGGTTCTACTAAACCCATTTTGATGAAACCAAATGCAATCAACGCAGAATTGTTACCATTCTAGTTCCTATCTCAAACACAATTTTAAACAATTTTTTACTATTTTTTTTACACTAAACTAAAAAAAAAAGACCCATAATCGGTTTTTCATTTTTTAATGACCGCCAATTTGTAAAAAATAATCGCAAAATTATGATTGAGGTTGGGATCAGAATTACATGTATACTTAATCTAACGCCGTTAATTTTTTTCATTTCAAGTGATTCGAAGTCGAGTTATCCGGGCCGCAAGCAGCATACTTTTATTTTTCGACACCCAACTTTGAAGGCCGACAACTTTTTGAGCAGCCCTCGTATAGAGGAAAATACGATTAATACGATACATGTTAATTTAATATGTTCCTAATACAATAAAAAAACAGAATTTAAATAACGCGTTTTCAAATAAGCGTTTTCAAATGAGAAGTTTTTCAAAAAGGGTCGAAAAACAGCCTTCCAACCAGGAATACTCCCTTAAAGATTTTTGCCAATACACATATACATAGTAACAAAGGCTTTTCCATTGGATGATGTCACTTTGTATGGGAGGTAGGCGTGGTTTTCATACAATTATGCCAAACTTAATAGTGAAGGTTTATAATAAATATCAAATCTTATGTACAAATTTTCAAAATATTTCTCTATTTTTTATGGATTTTAAGAGATTTAAGATTTTAAGGCCGCCTTGTATGAGAGATAGGCGTGGTTTTTGTGCGATTTGGCTCATTTTCGAACTTTATCTTTTTTTCTTAGAAGGAAGAATTTTTTCTTTAAAAATATGGCTGTAATAGTGATCTCAGACGGACAAACAAATGGACTGACAGCTTTAAATTATCACAGAAATGCAATTGCAATGGTCGAGAGCCATTAAGGTACATGTTTCCTAATGTTGAGCACAATATGCCACAAAAGTTAAACAGTAATTCCAAGTTACGCTCTGCAAAAAGGGACAATTAATTAAGTTTGGATTTCTGCACTATATTCCCGTCTTGTTTTCAATTATTTATTGCCACTTGAACTGTAAGCTTTTGTCAACATTTATTAATAACAAAAGCTCGATGTTCTTTCCACTGGGAACAACTGAATTTTATTGAGCTGTCAAGAAAGTTAAGCTGTCCTTTAAATTCTAATTAATTAAGTGCCCCTGATAGCTACTACTCAATATAGCTTCTCTCAAAATATCCTACTCTACTTGCGTAGCTAAAAAATGTAACCTCAAGAAAAGCGGCGAGCAGAAAATAAAGTAGAGGCCTCTTAAGCGCATAACGACCATTAATCAAAGGCAGCCACCAACACCACACCAATAACTTAATAATGCACAGACTGCTGAATGTTGCCACAAAATTTATAAAAACCAGCAAAAGTCACTCAGTCAGCCACCTTTTGATTTAATCAACCTTGAGTTTTGCTTCTAGCATACTTTTAGCTCTTATTTACAGTGCTGTCAAGAGTTTTAAATTAAGATCCTTTTAAGTGTGCCAACAACAGTGAGTGAAAATTTGCACGCCACTTATTTTAAACTTATTGCTAGCAAAGCAATTAAATTTTACGACATCAAAAACCTTTATAAAACAACCAACAAACAACTGATTTTCTATTCTATTTACAAATTTATTCAATTCACTTCTAGTTGTGCATTTACAGACGTATACCACTAAAGCAAGGATATTAAATATCCTCGCGGGAAGCTTTTGTCTGCCATTGCTTAATGAAATGCCAAAACAATAACAACAACGGCATTGACAGTAAAAGTAGCATTGACAACAGTTAAAACAATATCAACAATGGTGAAAATTGCGCGCCCAGGTAGCAATAAACCAAGAGTAGCCAATTTCAACGCTGGAGGTCGTAGAAATGAATAAAGAAACTTGTTTACACAATTGAAAGGGACCGAAGGGCGAGTCTTAAGCAATCAAAAACGCAGGTTAAATACACAGATAGAAATGAAGATTTCCTGAAATTACAAAAAATTATTTAAGGTGAATGACATTGAAATTTTGCGAAACACTTAAGTTGATTGAAATTATAAAATTTAATGTTTACGAACTTTTTGCTTAGATATTCAATTAGATAATTAGGAAGAGACATTTTTTTTAACCTATTTGCTTTGAGCTCTTCTTCAGTAATGCCGTTGATATAAATGACTAAAAAAGAAATACAAAAACCTTAGACATTCTTCAAGAAATTGTAAGAGTTCATAATGAAAATAAAGTCGTGGGGGAGTTTGAAAATATTATTGTAAAAAAAGTCACTTATGGTTAGTGCTGGTAGATTTCTGTTGCAGCAGAACTGGACAAAAACCAAATTTTTATGAAAAAAACGGTATAATTAAAATTTTAACGTGACAAGTGAGAAAGGTTAATGTTGTTTAAGAAGGAATTCCTGGTTGGCAAAAATTTTTTGCTCGATTCTTTTTTTGCATATTTTTATAGCTATTTTGTATATTTTTATATTTGAGAATATCGTCCTAAAAGGGTTTTTTGAAATTCGTAATACTTTTGGAGATATGGCCTTTTTTGTCCAACAATGTTTTCGCCAAAATGCGATTTGCTTAATTTGTCTACTTTTTGAATGCAACGGTTTGAAGCAACCACCGAATTTCGTTAAACGCGTTCTTTAGTAGGCAATAACTTGTTTGTATACGCATTTTAAAAATAAATGAATACACATTTTAGAGCTTAGGTATTCGAATGTTGGCAGCGTTTAGTTCACTTTGAATTGAGTTATAAGCCGGACGCGCGCGCGCGCATACAGTTTTGAAAAGTACAGTTTTGATAAAAATTTTTGTTTGTGCTAAAGACAATGGATAGAAAAAGTAATAGAAATAAAAATAAAAGAAACTGAGCCAAAAGTAACACCTGTTGGCAAGAGTTATCTTTCATTTTATCTCAATACTGATTTTATGTTGGGGGTTTTATTTCGTCGAGTGGATGATTTATTTCGCATTTATATATATATATTCTTCTTCTATATCTATAAAAATGGATGTATGTATGTGGGTATGTGTGTATATCACGTATAGACTCCAAAACTGCCGAACCAATCTTTATACAATTTTTAAGGATACTGAAGCAACATCCTGAGAGTGTTCCTGTGAAGTTTGGTTTTGATTGGACAAGGGGGCGTGGTACCTCCCATACAGCCCAAATTTGCTCAATCGCCCACAAACCAAAAAAAATGCTATATATCAGACGATTTTGATCGTATTTGGTAATTTTGTTCAGATGGTTACTTTCGGTGACTGCACAAAAAATGGGCGTGGTCACACTGGATCTACGCCTACTTTTCAGAAATCATTTTAATTTCTGAGATGTTCAAGTTTTGATAGTGAATCTTGGTATGCAGGTGCTATGGATCCAAATGGCAATCACTATATCTATATAAATGTTGTCACGCCCACTTTTACTGCCCACAAATAAAAAAAAAATGCGTTATATCAGACGGCTTTTGCCATAGAAGACTAAGATTTTGTAATTTAGTTTGTATGGTTACTGTCGGCCAATGTAGAAAAAGTGGGCATGGCCGCACTATATCTATGCCCACTTTATCGAAATCATGCTTAATCCTGAGTTGTACACATTTTGATAGTGAATCTTGGTATGCAGGTGCTATGGGTCTTAGTGGCAGTCACTATGTCTATATAAATGTTGTCACGCCCACTTTTACCGGCCACAAATCAGTAAAAATGCTTTATATTAGACGGCTTTTGCCGTAGAAGACTAAGTTTTGGTAATTTAGTTCATATGGTCACTGTCGGAAACTGTAAAAAACTGGGCGTGGTCGCATCATATCTACGCCCACTTTATCGAAATCATGTTTATTCCTGAGTTGTACACGCTTTGATAGTAACACTTGATATGCAGGTGCTCTAAGTGGCAGTCAATATATACCTGTATATATAAACTTTGCCACGCCCACTTGTACCACCCGCAAAAAAAAAAAACAAAACGAAATGGCCAATTTCAGCACTTGAAAGGACTTTGACCGAGCTTCTTATGATTAATTGTGTTGTGTGTATTGCTTGAATCAGAGACCTGCATCAAGTATTTGACAAATCAAGCTTTTTCAAGTACTTGAAAATTCACTTGGTTTGAACTTGAAAAAACCAAGCAAAGCAAGCTCCGTATCAAACTAATCTATCGCAAGCTTTACTGCTCTGCTGCGCACAAAAACTTGAAGTGCTTGAAAGTTTCGGGAAAATACTTGAAAATATTGATATGTTCGGCAAAAGCTTATAAGCTTGCAGGTATCCAAATAGTTCAAATTGGGAAAGCTTGTTGTCTTGGGGATCGCTGATTGCGATTCTGATGTTAGAATATAAAAAGTGGTTTGGACACTAGGGTGGACCGTAACAATACTTTTTAGTGATTTTGACAGATTTTGCCTTTTTTTGCAATCTAAGTCGAATTAATTATTTGGATTCTGATGTTATGAAGATGATGTTCTGAGATTATTAAGTTCCATATCTCGAAGGGGAAGCAAAATAGGTAAAATCTAACCATTTTTTGGGGGTTACTATAGGAGGATGCATTTTTGAGACACACAACTAGGGGAGTCTATCACTCCCCCATTTCCACATTTTTAGAGGGGACGTTGAAACACGCGTTTAACTGTAAGTCAAATTGTAAGACATACACGTGTTTCGGTTCCTCCTTAAAAGTATCTCGAATGGGGGGCTAATAGACCCCAGATTGCCAGATCCCTTAAGAAAATGGGCGTGTCGCACTTTATCTACGCCGACTTTTCAGAAAACATTGTAATTTCTAAGCTGTACACGTTTTGATAATGAAACTTGGTATGTAGGTGCAATGGGACCAAGTGGAGGTCACTATATATATATATAAATGTTGCCATGCCTTCTTTTTCTGCTCATCTATCTATCTGCAAAAAATGTATGTATATATATTAAGGCTCCTCACAAAAAAAAGGTGTTCGGATCGGTTCCTCAAAATAATGCTTTATGTTATGATGATTCCTCATTAATGGCACTTTTTACTCTCTGAGGTTTGCCATTGTCTGCATAGAGATGACAGCCGAACACAAAAATTAGTTCAATTGAAAAAACTTTCTGTGTCAGATGGAAATCGAACCTGTGATCTATGGTTCTATACAAGCCACGCACTTCAACCAGTATGCCATGGAATGGTTTGAAATATGCTCAAAAAATCGAGTTTTTTGTAAAAATATTTACTGGTGTGGTCGTTAAAAATAACAAACGGTCAGAAATAATAGTAATGAAAAAGTTTTTAAATTCTGCTCTAGTAAATTTTTAATTTTTACAGTCGGACAGAGGTAATGCGGATTGTCATTAATTTTTTAACTTTTTTTTGAATTATTTTCACTAAAATTTAAATTAAAATTATTTTATTTTGTCTTGCCATGTTACTTTTAGTCAAATAAATTATCCATTGATGATAAAATGTAGTGTAAAGTGAAGAATAAAATTGAATGAAATTACAAAAAAATTTACATATTTTTTAAATTTTACAATTTATTTGACTTAAAGTAGTACGGGGAAAAATTCATTCGAATTTCAGTGAAAATAATATGAAAGAAGTTAAAACAATCCATAAAAATCCGCAATATCTTTGGTCCAACGGGAAAAAATCGAGATTTTTTGATGCAAAGAACTTTTTCATTACTCTTATTTCTGACGGTTTGTTGTTTTTAACTACCATACCAGCCAATATTTTAAGCTGAAATATTTTGGGGATCATCATAACATAAGCCATGGATTATTTTGAAGAACCGGACTGAACAACTTTTTTTTTTCTAAGGAGCGTGAGGTGACTTAATGTATATACGTATGTGGGTATATGTGCTTATCACATAAAGACTCCGAAACCGCTATGCCTATTTTTATACCAAAGCCTTGAGAGGGTTCCTGTGAAGTCTGGTGCCGATAGTAAAAGGCACCTTAAATACACCTAAAATTTTCGAATTATAAACAGTTTTGGAATTATAGGTCGCACAGCCTCGGAATTTAGTATTCGACCTTAACTTACACATGCCGTTCCACTGGTAACATTTTATGGGCGTTAAACGAGGGGCGTGGTACTTTTTCAGCACCCAAAATTTTCGGTATAGCTTTCGAAATAAGTCACACATCAATGAAACTCGGTACGAACTTACTATAAAAGCATGGCTTCACTAAAGGTACTGCTTCTTTTAGGGGATAAGCGCTGAGCGCAGCGAATCGCACCGGGTATAAGCTAGTCATATATGTCATAATGAAATGAAGTCCCATTTTTGGAGCCTTATTTAATTTTTGTCTTAGGGCCTTATTACACAGAGCCTTATCGGTTACTTGAGTTGATTTTAAAATCTCTGAAAATATATTCTAAATACACTTAAAAAATCACGAGCAACAAAAAATTTCAGCTGACAAGGCATTTTTATTCAAATTTTATAAAGAGCACCATGAACTGGCCATATTTAGTTTGAAGATATTATCTGAATTTATTTCGCATAAATTATTTCTGCATTTAAGTTTTCCTAATTTCCAAATCAAACTTTTAAAATAAGAAACCATGAACAAAATAAAAATAATTCTGAATTAAATATTAATTAATTAAAACAGCAGTAGTGCGCTTTGTCCGCTGTTCAAGCGTTCATTTTAGCTTCAAAAATTATGCAAATATTTTCATAAATTTAGCTAAATAACGGTAAGACCGTAAGACAAAAATGAATAAAGTTTTTGTAGCATTTGTGTTACACTTGTGTAACAAACACAGAATGTTATTATTCCGCAAGCTAAAAATTGTCGTAGCTTACGACAACTTGACAGAGCAGGGCGCTTGTTTTTGCTTGTAAAGCTGCGCCTGGTTTGCGGTTACTTTAAACTTTCCAACTTTAATGCTAATAAATGTGCGCTTTTTATTTATATTTTATTTAAATAGAAATGTATAGTTTTGCCTTGTTATGGTGGTAAAATAACTTTTTACGCTCTACCTAAGCTGCAGGACACGGATGCAGAGTTGAAAATATAAACATGAAGAGGAAGAACACCAACAAAGTGGCAACAATTGTGTCCCTCGAGGTGAGTGCAATTGGACTGTTTTGTGTAGTTGCAATAAAACTTTGTCCAACACGTAGCTCCCTCGAGCACTGATCTAAGATTTAATGTTGTGTGGGCGATAGGTGACCATTTGGATGGCATGCAGGGACTGAGCAGTTGAGAAAAACATTATTTTTTATATGCTCGGTTGAGAAACAACCATAATCAGCTTAGAAGTTTTAGTCACGTCATGGTTATTTTATTTTTTGCGTTTTTTACTGAAAATATGCAAACAAATATTTCATATCTTAATTTAACTTTTTCATCATGTTGCTTATTGTCTCACCCACTCTTACTTCAACGTGCACTACGACAGTTACTTTATTTCTATGTATATTTCTCTCTCTCTCTAACGATTGTCTGAGTTCGTTTCTAATCAAAAAGTTATTGAATCCTTTGAATATTCAAATACTCAAAATTCATATTTTCTTAAGCGCTCCATAACGTTTTATTACAATTTCTTTCTTCATATTTTCCCCCAATTCCGTTGCCACAGTATCCTGCTGTTCATTGCACACACAAAGCAAAAAATGCATGATTGAACCAAAATGATATTGAAATAGCAGTAAAATTTATGTTTGAAAAATGCAAATTTTATCTCAATGTCTTTGTGTGGGAAAGAGCAGCGCAAGGAATACAAATGTAAAATAGCAGAGAAAGCTGCACTTGAACTGCTGCTGCAGCTTTAAAAGATCTAGAAAACATTTGCTTTTGAACGCTTTCGATTTGAATTAGTTTGGATAGTTTTGATTGCTTGTGGAATAACAATTTCAAGATCTTATTAGGAATATCAAGTTTTTATCTTTTCATCTTTTTAATGGCGGCCACTTTTAAAGCTCTGTGCAGCGCTTTTAAAATAACCCTTAAAGGAAATAAAAGCATTTCCTATGGAAATACCTACACACACTGAAAAATAAATACCTTCACATGCTGCTCACACAGAAGTGCCTACTTAAATACGAAATAAAAATAAATAAATTATGAAGCACCTCTTAATGAAGGCAGCCCCCCAAAAAAACGGCTGAGCACGTCATGAAGTGAAAAGCATAAAACAGGCAACACTTGAGTGGCTGCTCTGCAAGTGCCCGCATTATTTTTGCGCTTCTGTGTTTTGTGTGAGTAAGAATGTGTGTGTGTGTGTGTGCCTCTGCACAGTATTCTTATGATGCTTTATTACCTCGCGCGGGTTGCTGTTGTGCTGCTTGTTTTTTGATCTATTAGAGTGTTGAACAAAAAAAAAAACAAAAAACTTTCGCCTTAAATTTGCGACACCAAAGCAACACCGCAAACATTATTTTTCATTATTTTTTGTTTTTTTCCTGATACTGCATAATTTATGCTGTTATGGCGAAAACAACAACCACCAAAATAGAAAAAAAAAAAATAAATAGCACCAGAGGAGGCAGCAAATAAATACTTAGTTCGAGGAATGTCCAAAATTCTACATACGTGCACAAATGCTCGAAAAATTGTGCTCAACTTAAAAATTCTTAAACGTTCTCAGGTGAAAATTGAAGAAATTTCTATTTTAAAAAATATATTGCATTTACTTGATATAAAAAGCAGAAAAATACGATTCTAACGATAAAATCCACTGGTTAGTGTGGCATTTTTATGAGACAACTGGAGGCCCTGAATTGTTTGCATCTTCTGTTAAGAAGATGAGTGTGGTTAATGACAAAATTTATCAAAGACATTTTAGTGTAATCAACTTCTTTTTCTAAATAATTACGATATGTTGGACAAGCAGCGTAGCAAAGGAGGGAAGGAGGGGGCTTTTCACCCCGGGTCACAGTACTTTGAGCAGTGGGCATAAATCAAAAATTTTTTTAACAAAATCTGTCGAGATGTGTATCGTAAGTATGCAATTCTTTAAGGCATGTCGCGCTCGGTATTCGAGTGAAAATTTAACATTTTTTTTTTAGAAAAACGGCAAGAGATATGAAAATTTGGGGTAAATAAATACACTAACAAATTATTTACGAAAATTTTTTATTTTATTAATTTTAAACATTTTTTGCATATGAAACTTTAATTTGAAGTCGATATCGGAAAGAGCTGATGGATACCATAATAACTTAAGTTTGGCAGTACCTAAAAAAAAAAAAAAAATCATATACAATATTATATGAGTAGGTATGGTTATCGTAAAAAAAATTTTATGAAGGTTTAAAAAAAAAATGGTTAAGAAACGCAAGTTTTTTTCTGGATTTCACACAGCAACTACACGTGTGGAAAGTATGCGGTTAAAGTTTTGAGATAATCGCACAAGGTAATTTTGTGTAATGATGGTAACCAGGTGTAAAAATGTAGTTTCGAGAAAAATGCGTTTGATACACAAAAATGTTAAAAATTAATAAAATTTTTTTTTTAAATATATATATTTGTAACACAATTACTTTGGTTGGGTAATCGATAATTTGCTCGGCAATCGCTTCGGTAATCGGTTCAAATGCTTTGAAAATGCTTTGGTGATCGCTTCAGTAATCAGTAATTAGTTTGATAATCGGTTGGTAATCGATTCGACAATTGGTAATCTGTTGGTAATCGCTTTGGTAATCGGTCATGACGTGGTAATCGGTTGGTAATCGCTTCAGTAATTGGTAATCGGTTGGTAATCACTTCGGTAATTGGTAATCGGTTGGTAATTGCTTGGGAAATTGGTAATCGGTTTGTTATTGCTTCGGCAATCGGTTGGTAATCACTTCGGTAATCGGTAGTGCGTTGCTAATCGCTTCGGTAATTGGTAATCGCTTCGGTAATCGGTTGGTAGTCACTTCGGTAATTGGTAATCGGTTGGTAATTGCTTCGGTAAAGTTTGGTAATCGTAAATGGCAATCGCTTCGATAATCAGTTGGTTATCGCTTCGGTTATTGGTAATTCATTGGTAATCGCTTCGGTAATTGGTAATTGGTTCAGTAATCGGTTGGTAATTGCTTCGGTATTCAGTAATGGCGTAGCAATTGGTTGGTAATCGTTTAGGTAATCGGTAATTGGTTGGTAGTTGATTCGGCAATTCATAATCGGTTGGTAATCGCTTCGGTAATTAGTAATTGGTTGTTATTCGCTTCGGTCATTGGTAATAGTATGGTAATCCTTTCGGAAATCCTTTCGGTAATTGATTGGTCGTCGCTTCGGTAATTGGTAATCTGTTAGTAATCGCTTCGATAATTGGTTGGTTATCGTTTCGGTTAAAGTTTGGTAATCGTAATTGCCAATCGCTTCGGTAATCGGTCGGTTATCGCTTCGGTTATCGGTAATTCAATGGTAATCGCTTCGATAATCGGTAATTTGTTCGGTAATCGGTTGGTAATCACTTCGGTAATCGGTAATGGCATAGTAATCGGTTAGTATTCTCTTGGGTAATCGGTAATTGGTTGGTAGTCGATTCGGCACTTGATAATCGGTTGGTAATCGCTTCGGTAATTAGTAATTGGTTGTTATTCGCTTTGGTTATCGGTAATTCATTGATAATCGTTTCGGCAATCGGTAATTGGTTCGGTAATCGGTTGGTAACCGCTTCGGTATTCAGTAATGGCGTAGTAATCGGTTGGTAATCGTTTAGGTAATCGGTAATTGGTTGGTTGTTGATTCGGCAATTGGTAATCGGTTGGTAATCGCTTCGGTATTTAGTAATTTGTTGTCGCTTTGGTAATTGGTAATCCGTTGGTACTCGCTTCGGTAATTGGTTGGTTATCGCTTCGGAAAAAGTTTGGTAATCGTAATTGCCAGTCGCTTCGGTAATCGGTCGGCTATCGCTTCGGTTATCGGTAATTCATTGGTAATCGCTTCGGTAATCGGTAATTTGTTCGGTAATCGGTTGGTAGTCGCTTTGGTAATTGGTAATCGATTGTCCGTCGCTTGGGTAATTGGTAATCGATTGGTAACTGCTTCGGTAATCAGTTGGTAATTACTTCGATAATCGCTAACTCGTTGGTTATCCCTTCGGTAATCGGTTGGTAATCGCCTCGGTAATTGGTTCGGTAATCTGTTTGTAATCGCTTCTGTAATCGGCCTGGTAATCGGTAATCGCTACGGTCTTCGGTTTGGTCGATGCTAGGTAATCCCTTAAAAGGAATGCTGTTCAGCAATAATGTCTGTTACACTAACAGCGTGATGATATCGCTAACAGCGTGTTGTTATCATGAATCTATAGTTTTGATAGATTCAACCAAAAAGTACTCAAAGTGCCTTAAGAAGTTTTCACTGAAAAAAAACCGGGGTTTAGTCGTCAGGAGTGCTAATGACGGATGCTTTAGCTTCATAGCATTAAATGTAAAATTAAATATAGTATTAATTGAAAGAATAAACATGCACACAATTTTAAGTTTGTAATGATTTTTCAACTTTATTAATGAAATTGAGTGCATAAACAGAAATATGTATTTTGATTACGCTATGTACAGTGAAGGAGAAAAGTCTACACACAGCATCGAATTTTTGATTTCAGCAAAACTTTTGAATCTTAATGAAAAGTTAAGAATGCAGTTTCATTAGAGATGACTTTTAAGTAAAAAAAAAGAAGAAAGTTTTGATCCTAACCAACTTAACAAGAAAATGACAATAAAAACAACGGTTTTGTTGTTATTTAGAATGTTTAAGTTGGAAACTATTTTCTGAATCATAAAATTTAATTTTTTTTAAAAAATCTGTTATATTAAAAATTTTTTAAGAATTTGGTACTTTTGGTGAAATTAGTCAATACAGTTTCGATTCAATTTAAGTAAAGTGCAAATTTTTTTTAACCATTTAACTTATTTTGGCTTCAATTAGAAATTTTATAGTTCGAATCATAAATCAAGCACTGTTAAGAAACAGTGCACAGTTCTAAGCACTTGCTCAGAACACAATCTAGTGTGTTTTGCCATGCTGGTAAAATATCTGCAGAAAAATATTTTTCATTGTTCTGAAGACTGTTTCTAGCTGGAATTGCATGAATTATATTGCATTAAGTCACTCAAATACGCACTCGAGTTGAATTTTTGAGCTATGATCCATTTAATTTTCATTACATTTAAATGTTTGCCAACGATTATGAAGTGTAAACAATTTCGTTTGATGCTTATGAAGTTTTCTTTTATTGTAGTTGTGATTTTTTTTTTTTTGGCACCTTAAACTTTGAGCAGCTTTCAATTTAAAAAAATCATCATCATCCTCTCCAAAAAAAAAAAGGTTAAAGCAAACATTTTGATTATAAATTCAAAATGATTTAGTGAGATTTAAATTCTTTGCTACCCAAAAGCTTGTGGGCATTGTTTAACCTTCGCAGTATTATTAAAATAATTATGTAGGTCACATTAACATAAATTAAAAGGACACAAAAAAAAAACAAAAAAAAAAAAAAATTAAGTAAAATGAAAGCAAACAAATCTGCTTAACTGCTTAAGCCCACTTTTAATTAAGTCATTAAAGCAGCCAGAAGAGATTTGATGGAGATTAAAAATGATAGCTTGCTAGATTTTACAGTCGCCCAACAGAAGTTTATTAATGTACTTGACGTTGTAGTAGATGTTGGAATTAGTGTTGGTGTTGTCGACTGCTTTAGCTGGTTCAAAGTTAAACAAAACAAGGCATATGTTTGGAAAAAAAACAGCTGCATGAAAGGATACTTTTTTAATTTGTGTGAAATAATTTGCCACGATTTGCAAATAGCTTTCCAAATAGCTTAATGTGTGTTTTTAGGTCTACCTGTAGCTGTGCTCGTATTTAATGATCTTGTAATTATGCTTACAGCACCACACATTTTGATTATTATCTCGCCATAAAAGGAGCTATAAACTTAGAGATACTCATTTTTACGCTAATAGTGTGTTCTAATTTTTATTGTCTTAGCGTTTAGGGAAAGGAGTTTCAATGCTTTTGTCAAAATTGCTCAAATTAAAAGATGGCACTTTCCTTAGTTTAAGTAAAACTTACTAAGTAAACTTACTTAAACTAGGAAAAGTGCCATCTTTTAATATAGGATATGATGACTTTAGTGAAATTTTTCCTTGATTTTAGTATATTGTTTTTTTTTTAGTGTACAGATATTCATGGCCTGAGAGAAATATGATTGAACAAAACCGCAACACTTTTTTATTTCAGTGGTTCCTCGGTTTTTCAACAGCCTTCCAATTGAATTAAGGTGGGACATGACATTCGCGGCAGAGAAAATAGACCAACATTTTTTTTTATTATTGTAGAGAATTGAACAAATTGCACGAAAAAAATTTAAAAAATAATATTTTTCACTCCAACATGGTTTTATAGAGCTCCAACCTGGCGGCAGAATAAAAACGGGGCCTCGTGGTTGCAGCGCTGGGAGTTGCAAAAATTGTCCGATCTGGAAAAAAAATGACTTTTTAAGTCTTAACAAAATTGGTTATTGTATGACACGAGCTTTTTTTTTAAATTTTTTTTTCAATTTTAGTTGATGTTTTATTTTTCGCAAAAAATTTTGACTTTAAAAATTCATACAAAATTGAAAAAAAAATTAAAAAAAGCTCGTGTCTTACGATAGGGAATCAAGTTTAAGAAAATAAAAAAAAAAAAATTTCGTCAAAAAATGAACCCGCTAGTGCCGCAACCAGTACGAAAAACATGGTTTCGAGATAAACGCGTTCAAAGTTTGTGAACAAAGAAAAAGGTTACCTTCAATCTGCCAAGACTGCTATGTACTGTATGCCTTCGTTATCTTGTGTTGTGCTGTTTCTTATAGTTTTTTGCAATCGTTTAGCAATTCAGGCTTCTTTTGAAGCTTCATATGTTCATATATTTACTCTGGCGCATTTCAAACGATTTGCATTATTTCCTTTGGAAAAATTCAATGCTGTAGCTCCTATGGTGATACCAAGTAGTTGAAACATTTGCAAATAACTATAAGCGCCGTCATTGTAAGTGAAAAACCTCTTTTGCCTTTCCTTTTTAAAGAACGACGCTTCATTTTTCAATTTTTCAATATTTTTCACAAAAAAACCACGACTTAACGCTGCAAAAGATGCCAAATAACTGAGCATATACAATAAAATTTCCACTATATGAGTTATAAATATAAAGAAATTCAAAAACACAAAAAAAAACCAAGCCTTCAAGTAGGTCGATTTCAAAAAACTGCCAATGTCATGTTCCCCCTTAAGAGCTATTCGGACTAGATCAGTTTTTCTGAAAAGATTTAAACTTTGGCTCCTAGAATGCAATTATTCAGATATTGCTGCATTACTATAGTTTTTACTCTGATGAAAGCCCCTTTGATTTCTTTCCGGTTTTTGTTTTAGCATTTAATATGCTTGTTGCATGGTTTTTTTTATTATAATTTAAAATAATTAATAATAATACTTTTTCAATTACATTTTTTTTTATCACTTCAGTTTTATTCTTTGCCCCGCACCCTATATCATAATTTCGTTAGCTTAATATTTCTTATTTCATTTTTAAATATTCTTTATAATTTATTTAAATAATTTTTAAATTCTCATGAACAAATTACTTAATTACGGTTTTATATTTAAATAGAAATAATATGTAGTTCTTAGTGAGCCACAGTGTTGCGTCCAGAACAAGCTAGCTGGACAAAATTATTTTTTTATATTTTTGTACTTATAAGATCAAAACAATGAAAAAATTGTTCTAGAGTGTGGCTCGGATATGCTCTGTTCACCAGCTAGCAGACTTTTTACAGCCACTTTTTTACCCACAAATTGAAATTTTAACTAAGCAATTAAAATGCTATATTTCAGACAGTGTTTGTCGTATTAGACTTAATTTTGGTAATTTAGTTTGTAAAGTTACTGTTAGTAAATGAAGTAAAATTGGGCGTGGTCGTAATATATACAGTTGTGTTCACAAAAATAACAGCACGTTTAATACAATAATAAAATGCAAACGATTTTTCCATTTTTTATGTTTTTATTGAAACAATTAATAGAAATTAACTGGCATCCAGCCTAAATACACTAAGAAAATAAAAAGTCGTATATTTTCATTAATAACAGTTTTCGTAAACAAAAACTAAAAATCCATGTTCAAATTTCAAATACACAAAAAAAAACTTTAAAAACACAATTAGAAATATATAAATATCATTACACAGTTAATATTTCGTAGCAAGGCCTCCATTTCGGGTGACGGCGGCACATCTGCATTGCATGGAATTGACCAAGTTCTGGCATCTCTCAGTGGGTATTGCATACCAGGCCTCACGATCTTTTTCCCATAGTTCCTTGGTGTTTTTGGGACTTGTAGCGCTGCCTCTGCCTCTTTGACGTCATTCCAAAGATTTTCTATGGGGCTTAGATCCGGGGACTGCGCCGGCCACTCCATTAAGTTGACTTTGTTTTCTCTGAACCAGGTACGGGTCCGCTTACTGGTATGCTTCGGGTCATTATCCTGCTGATAGACCCATTTCAGAGGCCTATTGTACTCGGCATAAGGAAGCATACTTTCCTCGAGTATTTTTATGTACACAAACTGATCCATTATTTCAATTGTCGGATATATGGACCCAACACCATAGTAGAAGAAACATGCCCAAACCATTAGCTTACCTCCGTCATAGGCAGCGTTAACTGGTCTTCTCACGTACTGTCGATGGCCTTTAGATCCATAGAGCACAATTTTAGTCTCATCGCCCCAAAGAATATTTCGCCATTTTTCTAGAGGCCACGTCACGTGCGCATTAGCGAACTTTAATCGTCTAGCACCATGTTTTTTGCTTAGTAAAGGTACTTTTCGGTGGCTTCTGGCGGTGAGTTTAGCCTCTAGCAAACGTCTTCTTTACGTTATGGAGCTGATTGATGGATTAAGATCTTGTTTTATTTTTTTTGGAGTTGATTTGTGGATCTTGCTTTGCCATTTGCACTATTTTTCGGTCAGTGCGGATGGAAGTTGCACGATTTTGTCCATGTGTTTCGCGTTTATTTTTCCATTTTAAGGCATTTGATATCATTTTTGAGGAGCAACCGACGGTTTTTTCAATATCCCGGTAGGTTTTTCCGTCGCAACTTTTTTACTAAATTTCGTTTTTCTTCGGAACAGTGTTTAGATTGACCCATTTTGCTAAAATATTGAAAGCATTGAATAAAATTATAAACTAAAATATTTTTAAACTAGCCTTTCGGGAAAAAAGCGATTCATTTCACAGCAAAGAAGTAGATGTTATACAGCTGCTGTATTATTAGCAGATCTTATATTATTATGAACGTGCGCTATCAAACGATCTCTTAAAAAGAAAACACTTGTTAGTTGAACGATTGCGACACACTGTTATAACGTTATTTTTATAACAGTTACTTATGTTATATATGTTATTGTTATTTTTATAACAACAAAAAGTTACTTATGACTCTTGTGAAATAATATAAATATGTAATATTGACAACTTTATATTATGAGTCATATTGCTGCTATTTTTGTGAACATATCTGTATACGACCACATTTCCGATATTATTAAAATTTACTACTGGGCCGATTCAGACTATTTTAGAGCACGAGCACGAAATATGTTGTAAGTCTTTGTAAATTTTAAATACAATACGCCATTAAAAAACCTGTGAGTTCTTAGCCAAAAATCGTTCTCTAATTTTCCACAAGCGTTCCAATTTTTTTGCAGTTCTGCGCAAAAAGTTGAAATTTTCATTTTAAGTTTTTTACCGAGTCTCCCTGAGCGTCCGTAAAGATTATACTTTACGCTCAATAACTTAAACGAACTGAATTTCTTACAATTTTTGTGGAATTATTCCCATTCTTAGAACAGTTACCAAAGTACCACAGTCAAAAAGATGTACTTTAAAACACGAAAAAAAAATATAAGTGCGAAAGTGTGCGAAAAGAAAATGGTATCGAAAGATAGAGTAAAAATGTAGCTTTCATACAAAAAAAAAAAAAAAACGTGATAACCGGTGGATAGCAGTAAGTTCTACTTTCCAAAACTTAGCAATTCAAATAGAATATTAAACTTTATTAAAACTCAAATTTCTAAAACTGTTTTTAAAAAACAATAAAATTATTTTCTAACTTTTATGTTAATTTCATTACGACTTACCCTCAACTTTAAATACATAAAAAGAAATTTTTTAAAATTATGCACAAATAAAAAAATTCGCTCATTTTTACCAGTAGTCAATTTGAACTAAGCACAAATTATAATTTCAACAAAACCATTTCTCTCACTTCCACTGCCTGTAAATGTTAACTTACTTACATAAAACAAAAGCAATTGGTGGTTTCCCGACTTTGAGAATATTTTTCAACAAACGCGAAATTCAAATTTGTCCTGATCGCTTTTTCTAGACTCAACACTGTGTGAGCTACAGAATCGTTTTGAGCTTCTTTACATTATGTTTATTTCTGAAAAAAACTTCTTTGTACATATTTATACATATTTTGTAATTATATGGACGTAACGTAAAGAAAATGTGAAATAAATAATAAAAAAATAAAACAATATTAAATTTTCATATAAATACTCAGTTTCGATTTGGTTTCGAATACACCAATATCCCGGTTTGCGTTGCTAATTGGGACCAGAGAAACGCGTCGCAAACCGAAACGACGCAAACCGAAGCACGATTTTCCATACATTTGTATTGATTTTCGTTTAATTGGTTCCGAGATTAGTAATTTTAGCTGAAAAAATAGATTTTTAAATAAAAAATACAATTTTTTTTTATTTTGTTTTGGAAAACAGTTTTAATTAAAATAGAAATATAACAATTCATGAGAAAAACGTAAAGCAACACAACAAAAATATTATGATTAATATAAAAAATAAGAAATTCATAGTATAAAAGCAAAAGTCTAAATCGATGTGTTAATTTTTTTATTCTGAGCTTGCGTCATCTAAATCGATTACCTTTTCTTCGGTTGGATTTGTCAATCTTGCTGATTTTTGTATACAATTATCTAAAGTTTGTTGGATTGTAACGGCTTTTATTTTTAAATAAATTTCTTTATAACAATTGATAGCGATGGTCACATTTCTAGACACTTTTAAACTGCGATCTTCGTCCGGATCATTCTTATCAAAAATGTCCATTGCTTGCGATATCAACTGCATCGCTTCAGAAATTTTAGCAGCAGTAAGCTTTTTTTCTTCTGCTTCAACCTCAAGCGGAAGTGTTTCATCGTCCACCTCATTGTTACTCTGAATTGCCATCAAACTTTCGTTATTTAGCTTTTCGTTGTGTAATAAGAGAGCATTAATATCTTCTTCTTCAATTCCATAAAAATTTGCATTTGTAGCTGATTCTGCAAGTTCTTAACATACGTGTGGAGCATCATTAATATCTTCCATATCTTTTAGAATACATTCGGGCCATATTTGGCGCCAAGTTCCGTTCATGCACGATTCTTTTACTTCTTTCCAAGATAGGTTTATACTTTCAATAGCCATCATGATATTGTAATTGTTCCAAAAATCTTTCATGGAAGGCAAATTATCTCCATCAGTTGCTTTTAGAAGTTGACTAAAAGTTCGTTGCAGATAGTATGACTTAAAGTTGGATATTACACCTTGATCCATTGGTTGTATCACAGATGTGGTATTTGGGGGTATAAAAATAACTTTAATATGTTCCGAATAATCGTTTGAAAAAACAGGATGACCTGGTGCATTGTCAAGTAACAATAGCACTTTAAACTCAATATTTTTTGAAGAACAATAAGCCTTTAGTTCGGGAGCAGCACAATTTTCTATCCAATCTCTAAATAAGGATGCAGTCATCCATGCTTTTTTATTTGCACGCCAATGAACAGATAGCTCGCTCTTTTTAACATTTTTAAAAGCTCTCGGGTTTTCAGAGTGGTAACTTAAAATTGGCTTAAATTTTAAATCTCCCGCTGCATTTCCTCCCAAAAGAAGTGTAAGTCTGTCTTTACTAGATTTATAACCAGGCGCAGATTTTTCGGATTTAGAAATGTACGTTCTTCCTGGCAAACGCTTCCAAAAAAGTCCGGTTTCATCAGCGTTTAAAACTTGTTGTGCAGAATACCCACCTTCTTCAATGATCGCTTTGAATTCAAGTTTGAACTTTTCTGCAGCTGAAGTATCTGCACTAGCAGATTCTCATTTTAATGCAATGCTATGCAAATTTCCACGGGTTTTAAAACGGTCAAACCAGCCTCTACTTGCTTCAAATTCTTTCGCACTTTCGGCACTTGATAACGGATAATTTTCTTTCAGATTTTCAAATAAAGTTAAAGCTTTCTTTTGAATTACCATTTGCCTTAATGGCATTCTTCGCTGATTTTGATCTTCTATCCAAATGCTAAGAAGTGACTCCATTTTTCCCATTAAAGGACTTCTCATTTTTGTTACCTGTTTATGTTGTAACGATGTTACGGTTACAGCAAATTTTTGAATTTTATCAGCATGAAATGGAACAAATGGATTTTATTGTAGGAGGTGCTAGTCCAAGGTTTCTTCCAATATCCTTTTCCCCTGATTTAAAACGTTTCATAATGTCCAGTTTTTTTTCTAAGCTTATTTACTTTCTTTTTTGACTCATTGTTGCAAATTATTTAGATTAAACTTCACTCCAGCAAATGCAATTTGAAACTACTAACGACCTTCAACTTTCAATCAGCAGAGAACCTTCACATACATATTTGCATTACCCTGGAGTTAATGTCGACGTCGTCGACGGCGTCAAATGTCAAAAAAAAAGTTGAATCGTATGAAATTGTATGAGAGCAGTTAATCTCAACGCGTTGCAACGCCGTAAAAGTTCAATCTGTTTCAACTTTTTCGGCGTTGAAACGCCGTCAACGACGTCGACATTAACTCCAGGGTTAGACTTAAACGGAAAATCCCCTTTTTCTGTTTTAGCTTTGTACAAACATTTTTCTATTAACGACGCAAATCAAAGCAGTGACGACGCAACTTCGAAGCCATGCGACGTAAACTCAAACAAAATCGACGCAACTTCGAAATCACAGAAATTTAAAAAAGACGCAACTTCGAAACGACGCAAACCGAAGCGACACAAACCGGGGTATTGGTGTATTTCATAAAGGACTGAATTTTGGTTTTAACCAAAATTTCAGGTTGGGTACGACACTAGTCAAATGAATGAGCTAATTTAATTATTTTTCCCTCACAACATTTCTTCTGAACATATCCATTCCCTATCTGTCACCCTCGGGGGTCACCCAACAAACACTGACAATATATATGACAATTCATTTAATTTAATTTATATTGTGCGATATTATCAAATAAAATTTTGCATCAAATAAAAGCGAATTATCCGAAAAATTACGTATGTCCGAATATGGCTCAATATACCTGAAAATACTTGAAAAATTTCGTATACACGGGATATGACTGGAGATACCCGAAAATGCTACATCGAAATAATAAAACCTACATAAATTCATAGATATACTTCCAACTTAATAAAGGATTAGCTAGTTAAGAGTTTATTAGCGCTAGAATAGCAATAGTGACCACTGTACATTTTTCTATTTCCATTTGTACTGTTTTCATAAAGAATGCCGTAATAATAAATTGTAATTCATTCAAAAATGGCAAAGAAGGCTTTTGTTGAGTATGTTTTTAATGCTCAATCATCATAACAATATTGTCAGAAATAATGCCAACTTCAGAAAAATGCCATCTAAAATTATTGAAATATTTTTAATATCAATCTATCAATTCAGATTCAAACGCTACTTTTTCAGCTTATTATGTTACCCACTGCGTATGAGCAACATTAAATTTGTATCTCAATAAATTCTCAGCACTCATACGTAGCGAAGATAAAAGATGATTAATATGTTTTTTTTTTATAAGCTTAAATACAATAAAAAGTTTGCTTGACTTGTCAAATATCATATAATACAGCGTTATACACCCACATCTATTGATCATCATAGATAAAAATACGAATAAAAATATGATAAAAAATAAAAGTTAAGGAAACTTAATATTTTCACTGTATTATGTGGCAGCAGCTTGTGTCAATGGAAAGTCAAGAGCATGTGACAAAAGAATAACAAAACAAAGGAAAACAAAAGCAAAAGTGTCAATTGAGAACAACCAAACTTTTAGCAAGAAAAAATAAACAGTAAAAAAGTTAAAAAAAAAGGGGATGCATAAATCAAGATGACAGCTATTCTCCCAAAAGAGATGCTCTATTATTGCATGCTGTGGGTAATGCAGATAGTAAAAATATTATCTACTTTAAGGGTTTAAATTCTAATAAAAAGTCAATAATTTTATATAACCATGAAAGTAGTTTCAATGTCGTTCGTTTTTAAAGAAGAAATAAAATTAATTTTAAAATTGTAAAATTTTTGTGATTTCTCTACAGTAAATCTGGCAACAGCTGCGCTATAGCGTAATATATATGTGTTTATTCTAACAGCTGCTTCTACTTGGCTGACTTACAATTTTTATGCTCTATTCTTTGAGCTTCATTAGAAATTCAAAGTATAACAACCACCAACAAGAAGCTCATCATTTCAACTGCTCAATGCTGTGCACCGAATGTCCAACAAAAAAAAAAAAAAGGATTGTTAAATGTACGCAAAAATTACGTTTGACTTCATCTTTCGTTCGTTTGTTTCACCAATGCGTCAAGATGATTCTTTCTCCCCAATATTAATGTCAACAGAAAAAGGTCATTTCGCATCAGCACCAGCATAAGAATCACTAAAATGCCGCAGCAACGCATCCTTATGACAATGTGCTTTGTTATCCTTGTTGTTATTATAGTTGTTATTGTTGTTGTTGTTATTGTTGTTGGCTCTATTGTTTTGCCATGCTTGTTGGTTGTCATGACTGGGCCGGCTGACCTTCTATCTCCAAATTGAGCTTACGTGATGAAAATGTATTAAAACAAACTCTTGTTGTTATTGTTGTTGTATACTTTTAGGCTGCCAAGTGATGCGTTGTGATGCCAAGTATGCTGAGGTTATAAAGAAAAAATAAAAAAAAAAAAATATAGAAAATCGGACAAAAAGGTTTCTATTATTTTTTATTTTATATTTATTTTCTATTTCAAATTGTGTTCTACAATGCTTATGACCATAATTTTAAATCTGTATAGCACGATTAGAGCAACCGAAACATGAAAATTTAATTCGCTACCCAATTCGTAGCGAAATAAATTTAGCGCTTTGAAAACGAAAAAAAAAAAAAAAAAATAAATGATAATAAAAGTGATTGTTTTCTTGATTGCAAAACAATGTCATCAATATTAACAAATTATAGATTCCAATAAAAATCAGCTTATTAAAGTAAAATTATGAAGTTGCCGTTATTGTGTCCTTGCAGGAAGCTGTTACGGATTATTATTGCTAGGGAAAAATGACAGCTGCTACAAGTTTTAATCATTTAGCCATTATGAACTGACAACAGGTTCATAAAATATTTTATTAACGAAATCGAAGAAAAAAAAAGAAAATAATTGATAGGAATCAATTTAGGGATACAAAAATAAACCACTCTTTCATAAAATTTTTAATTTTGTCACAGATTTCAACTTATGAAATGTAAAAAACGTTTTGAGTTGAGATTATAGATAGATTCAGAGAACCACAATTATAAGTAGTTGCTAATTATAATTATTTTGAATAATAAGTCAGAATTTTTAAAATTTCATTCCATATAATAGAGCTTTTGTATATATTTTATTAAACTCATTTCAAATTTTTTTACAATGGGCTATTCATATTCTTGTGGCGGAGGTGGTGGTGGTGATCTTTATGCACTACGTGCAAAGCGACCAACTGGTTCTCCTTGTCCTCCCTGACCGCCTTGGCCACGAGGCTCTCCTGTTCCACCTGAACCATCTACTTCCTGAGAATGCCCTGAGCCTTCCTCGCGAATGCGGAAAAAATTTGCATCCTGAATTAAATGGGTAAATTATAATAATTTGCTTCATAATAGTTACATAAGTAAATAGAAATTTCCTATACCAACCACTATGAGTGTAAAACTCAAAATGCAAAAAATAGCTAGTAAGGAAATAATTTTCATGATCTACTTGCTATAACTTTAACTATGCGATGAAAAAAATAACTGACTATTTTATAGCTATAGCTCAAGTTGGCTTTGAAAAAGATTCTAATCGAACTGGATGGGCGTTGCCTGCTTAGCATGCAATATTGTTACTATACGTTCTGAAAGATCGATGTGATAACATAATAATAAGAACGAAAAATTAAAATGCATGTAAATTCTTTTAATTCATTTTGTTAATATAATGCATTCTAGATAATACATTTAATAATAGAAATTAGAGTAAAAGAGCTTTGATGGCTTTTTTGTAAACCGTGCTAATATTGCAGCGCACAAGTTTTTTTGAACAACTTATTACACTGTGCATCAAAAAAACTTTTTTTTGTAAGTGTTTTCAAGTGATAACTATTTTTAATTAACTAAAGGCTCCTCATACGGATTTGCCACTCAAAATTTTTCCATCACGTCAGGACTTCAAAAAAAAAAAAAAAAAAAAAGTCGGTATGCAAGGTCAAATACAAGGCGGTATGCATTTTTTGTTTGTTCAATGTGTTCTTTATAGTTTCTAAAATATACATACATGTTTTAAAATCGATACCTGACATAAGCAGATAAAATAATAGTAAATGTAATCAAGCGATCATTTTAAAATATATGCAAAATTTCGAAAAGAATAGGCTGCAGTGGGGTGATGTGTAACACGTTTTTAAACGCTTCAATAAAAGTGTTAAGAAATTTAATTTTTGATTGGTTTGAAGGCCTACCCTTTGCAGAAGAAACAATTTGAAGTGAGTGTTTTCAAATATGTCTTTTTTGGTCTTTTTCAAATCGGTGGGATGATGTGTAACACCAACAAAATTTTGGCTTAAAGACCAGGAATTTTATTTTCCTATATTTATTTTGATTTTTATATTTAGTAAAAGTATTATGATAAAAACTTAATAAAGTTTTAGCAATATTTCGTAAATATGTCTGATTCTCAATGCACACACACACACACACACACACACACACACACACATTACACTGGGGGGGTTATGCATCCCTACAGTGCGCGTCCCCAGGGTGGCGGATAGGGGAAAGCTCGGCATGTATATGCAGGGTAGGTGGGAAATCAAATACCACCCGCGGACCAAACAGAACCATCAAACCCAAGAGCGTCTGTCTCAGATTGGGCGGCTTCTTGGTCTGCGTCTGACTCCCGAGGGGCGGCAGCTTGTAAAGGGATGGACACCCTAACAAAAGTTCGCATTAAGACCGAGCCCAGTAAAGTCTTAATTATGGCATACTGGATCATATATTTGTGAAGAACGCTTCAAGGGCTGACGGATGTGGTATTCTGTTACCTGAGTAAGCAGGAGTGAAATCCTGTCGAAATGGCTTTCAGGCTAATGCCACATGCGCCTCCGTCCCGTTAAAAACCTGGCAGGCCTCAAAGTACGTTCTGTGTTTCGTCACCGTTAAGTCGGTGGTGTAGGTACAGATGCAATTTTCCCTGTTTAGCACCGATCTGGCCCTGAACGCATGGCCCCATAAGGGCTTGTGTCAACCCTCGCATGGCCTCACTGCTTGCAAAGATAACCATGAGATCTCTTGGTGACTACACATCCGAACACCGATAGCGGCTTTGAGTGGGGACCCAAAAGCCATGAATTCATTAACAACAACAACAACGGCGGCGGCAAGCTTGGCCGCAGATAATACAAGCAAATCATTTTTAGTAGGCCCAATAACACCTACCGAAATATCAGCGGGAGATCCATTCGCAAAGAAAAATAAAGTACACAGATCACCACCACGCGCCCCAGCACGTGCATGTACAAACGAAATGGCACCTCCAAAAACAGCGCCACTACAAAGCAGCCAACAGGACGGATACCTAGGTTTGCAGAAGGTAACACCGTCGAGACAAAGGGACCTTAAAAACTGTGATCAAGAAGAGGACCCCCTCAAGAGCCTTGGAACCAAAATAGCGGAGCTTACTGGACTGATGGGAAATCAGCGTCATGTAAACCAAGCGATGAGGGATCTAGTTTGTAATATCGGCATACTACACAAACGAGCAATGAGTCTAAAAGCAGACGCAATAATGCGCCAAGACAACTCTACTTGCAAAACTACGCAGACTTCACCTGCCTCTACACCTCAAAAAGCTCGAGAGAATAAAAGACAGCGTGAAACAGAAGACATATTGCCAACTGCAAAAAAAAACAGGAAGATACCGCCGAAGGCCAGAAACGTCGACACACCAACTGAAATGCCAGTCGACACACTAGGCGATACACCAAAAAGTCCACAGCTGATACGCCAACCGGAAAGAAAATGGATAAGGGTCCGAAAGGAGTACCAGGGAAAAAAAATCAACCCTGGAAAAGATCCCCCTGAAAAAATTTCTACAAAAAAGAGGAGGTACCAGAAGAGGAAACCTACGCGTCCTGACGCTATTATTATATCCCAAACTGGCAATCATACATACGCGGATATATTGAAACAACTTAAATCCGAGCCAGAGCTTAAAGAGCTTGGAGCAAGCGTCAACAAAATAAGGAAAACTGCGAAAGGTGAACTGCTGATGGAACTTAAAGGCAAGTCAGATGTCCTCACTGAAAAGCATCGAGCAGACATGGCGAGGGTACTGCATAATGCAGCCGATGTGAGAGCACTCTCGCACCAAATAACCATGGAATGCTTAGACTTAGACGAGGTCACTACACCAGACGAGGTGTGCAGTGCAATAGAAGAGCAGTTTCCAAGCTTTGGAAAAATAGAGCAGACCGCAATAAAATCATTGCGAGCTATACCCAACGGCACACAAAAGGCGCTTATAAGCCTACCCGCAAAAGCAGCTCAAACGCTCATAAAAGCTGGGAAAATGAGAGTTGGATGGGTAATATGCCGGATACGTGAGCTTACTACTCCTAATAGGTGCTTTAGGTGCCTGGAGTATGGACATGTAGCCAAGCACTGTCGCAATACCGTTGACCGCACTGGAGTCTGTCTTAGATGCGGCAAGAAAGGGCACCTAGCGAAGACGTGCAAGGAAGAACCCAAATGCGCAATTTGCCCAACAGACTGTAAAGGCGGATCTGATCACCCAACGGGTAGCTTTAAGTGCCAGGCGTACCAACGTGCAGTGAGGGAAAAGGTACGATAGGATGATTAAGTGCCTTCAAATTAATTTGAACCACTGTGAAGCAGCACAAGATATCCTCGCGCAAACTGCAATAGAAGAAAACGTACATTTAGCAATAATAAGCGAACCATATAAAGTCCCCAGTAATAATGGAAAATGGGCTGAAGACAGAACTGGGAAAGCAGCAATTTTGACCTGCGGCAACCTGCCTTTTGAGAGAAAAGCCAATCGACAACAAGATGGTTTCGTGGAGGCAACAGTTAAAGGCTTACACTTTTTCAGCTGCTACGCCCCACCGAGCCTAAGCCATCAAGAGTTCGAGCAAATGCTAGATAACCTTGTCACAGCGGCACGAGGAAAGTCACCACTTGTCATTGCGGGCGATTTCAATGCCTGGGCAGTAGAATGGGGTAGCAGCAGGACGAACAGCAGAGGCTCGGCACTTTTAGAAGCACTCGCCTGCCTAGATCTTGTGCTCCTCAACCACGGTGACGCTCACACCTTTCACAATGGAAGATCTGGCTCAATAATCGATCTCACGTTTACAAGCCGATCACTCTCAAGATTAATGGACTGGAAAGTTACAGACCTCTATACCCACAGCGATCATCAAGCCATCATCTTCAACATGAAAGAAACAGTGCCACGACATGAAAGAATAAGAATCCGCAAGGCGCAACAGAAAGGATGGCTTTCCAAAATGGACACAGAAGTGTTCCTATACATGACTGAAAGTATTGAAGCTATAGAAGGCAACACCGAGCAGCAAACCAAATACGTAATGACCTCCATAGAGAATGCATGTGACGCCGCTATGCCCCGACAGAGGAATGGAAACAGAAAAGCCCCCGTCTACTGGTGGAACGACGATATAGCTACGTTGCGCGCACAATGCCTGCACTACCGTAGACAACAGATGAGAGCTAGAGGCAGAAATTAATATCCGCAGCTAAGAACAGAGTTCAAGGCAAAACGCAAAGAACTACGCAAGGCTATAGCCCGATGTAAAAGCCAATCTTTCTGCAAACTAAGAGACGAAGTCCAAAACAACCCATGGGGCAGTGCGTACCAAATTGTCGTGAAAAAAATAAAAGGAAGTAAAGGAAATGCACCAAAATGCCCAGAAATAATGGCCATGATCGTACTTGGTCTATTCCCTCAACATGAACGTCAGCCACTCAACAGAGAACCACATATTGCAGATACATCCATACCACCAGTAACCTGTCACGAAGTCCTCAATGCTGCTACCACAATCAAAAGCAGTAAAACGCCGGGGCTTGACGGCATACCAAATGCAGCGTTGAAAATGCTGTTAAGCAAGAAACCAGAAGTCTTCAGTAACCTTTACACATCATGTCTCAGAGAGGGTATTTTCCCGAGAAGATGGAAACGCCAACGGTTAGTCCTAATCCCAAAAGGAAACAAGCCCCCAGAGGAACCCTCCTCCTATCGGCCCCTGTGCATGCTGGACACATCAGGAAAAGTCTTGGAGAAAATTATCTGCACAAGGCTAGAGAGCCACATCGAGGCAACAAGTGCGTTATCAGATGACCAATACGGTTTTAGGAAAAAACGTAGTACAGTCGACGCAATTGAGAAAGTATGCAACATTGCAAGTCGCGCATTAGAAGGAACAAGATGGAGAGGTGGCAACAAGAAATACTGTGCAGTAGTAACGCTTGACGTTAAAAACGCATTCAACTCCGCCAGGTGGGAGCGCATACTGACCGCCCTCACGAGTATCGATACACCAGCCTACCTACTGCGAATCATCGCGAACTACTTTGAGCATAGACTGCTTCTATATGATACGGATGAAGGTCCTAAGCAGTACCATGTAACCGGAGGCGTACCACAGGGATCCGTTCTCGGACCGCTTCTTTGGAACATAATGTACGATGGTATCTTGAGAGTGCAAAAGCCCGAAGGTGTGCATATTATTGGATACGCAGACGATATTGCTATTACGGTAGTTGGTAAAACACTTTCTGAAGTTGAGCAAAATTGCAACGTGACAATTCAGCATGTCAAAGAATGGCTGCATGTAGCCGGACTAGAGCTCGCAGACCATAAGACAGAAGTAGTTCTAATGAGCAGCAGGAAAAAAGTGGAAAAGATCCAAATTCAGGTTGGCGAACATACGATCACATCGAGTCCATATATAAAGTATCTTGGAGTTCTACTAGACCATAGGCTAAACTTCAGGGATCATCTTAAGTATTCCAGTGATAAAGCGGCTAGATTAGGTGCAGCCTTAGCAAGACTGATGCCAAACGTTGGTGGACCACGACAGCCCATAAGGCAGCTGTTAGCGAGCGTTAATACATCCATCATAATGTATGCCGCACCAATATGGTTAACTGCGACGCATACAAATTCATACATGAAGGAAACCTTGGCAGCATACAGATTGACATCGTTAAGAGTGTGCAGTGCATTCAGAACAGTATCCAACGAAGCATCGAACGTAATATCAGGACGCTGGCCCATAGACATAGTAGCTAAAGAGGCTGCAGCCAGACGAAGTCTTTTAAATTACGAGTCAGAACGTGAAAGCATTTCTGAAATGGAAAATATAAGAAGCCGTAGCCAACAAGAGTGGCAAGAAAGATGGGAGTCTTCTACTAAAGGCAGATGGACGTACACACTAATCCCGTGCATACAAACATGGATCCAGAGAAAGCATGGTGAAGTGAACTACCACCTAACACAGTTCCTAAGCGGACATGGATGCTTCAGAGAATATCTCTGCAAATACAAACATGTTGAGAATCCTCACTGCCTGTACTGCGCAGATATGGTGGAAAATGCAAAACATGTCTTAATGGACTGTGTCCGCTTTGAAGAAGCTAGAAGAATCCTAAGGTCACACATGCATGAAGCGATAACTCCCTTAGGTGTGGTAAGATACATGCTTACATCAAAGTATGCATGGGATATATGTACAGACATCATCACTGGAATAATGCAGCAACTGAGGCGGGATGAGCAAGTAGCGAGGGCTATCCACACTGAAGTATAGATGAGTAAATAATACTCACTCCTGCTCTGCGAAGTAATGCCTTGACTGGTGGTACCGTAGGGTCTTAACAGGAACAGCGAAAAGTAAGGAGAGGTTTAGTCAGTATACCATATTGGGGATTCTGACACTATTTGGAAGTACGGGCTTCCATTTGTCTATAAAAGATTCCCTCCTGTCGTCTTAAAAAAAAAACAAAAAAACACACACACACACACACACACACATGCGTTCCCAATAGGCAATTTGGCTAGGGCTCTTCGCACGAAGGCATGAATTTATTGCTGCTTTTGGCGGCAAGACACATGACATCTACGCTGGTCCGGCAACCGCTTCTATAAGGCCTGGTTTTTCTTTAACCAAGGCAGTACAACAGCTATAATTTTACTACAAAAACTGGTTCTAGTTCCTAGTAGGCATTGGCAGGTATTCGAAACGCTACTAGCAGGCCTTGATATGGATCTTGGAGGCGTACCCTACTCGTAGCCAAGCCCATTTATTTTTTTATATGAAATGGGACATTTTTCATGTCTTCTGCTCTCCCTGCTCTAAAGAGGCCTGTTAGAAGCACTCCTTACGAATGGCTAACAAAAGGGCCGAGTCAAACAAATGGAAGATATATTTTTTTTTTTTCGCGTAACTCAGACTCGTTTTTGAACTTGCTCTCGTGTCTCACATATATAAACACCGACAAGAAGTTTTTTCCATCAGTTGGCACTTAGATTTCACGCTGAAGGGTCCACGCTGCTTGATGCTTTAAACTTGATTGTTATGCTTGTTATGCACCGAAAAAAATTGAGAGTGAGAGAAATTTTTTTCAAACTGTTTTATTACCCCTTATTTTAGTAGGCCTCTTAAGAGCAGGGAGAGCGGAAGGCATGAAATATTTTCCCATTTCATATAAAAATGTAAATGGGCTTGGCTACGAGTTGGGTAGGCCTCCGACATCCATTTCAAGGCCTGCTAGCAGCGCTTCGAACATCTGCCAATGCCTACTGGCTTAGAATTGAAAAAAAGTCATCGTTAACTTTAATAGAATATATGAATAGCTTTATTTATTAAAAAAAAAAAAAATACATTTGATATGTAAAATAATTATTTTTCGGAAATAACTATATAAAAGTGACCATTCTCACAAAAAACAAATTGGCTCACAAAATATAAATAAGGTGAGTGTATTTGTTAGATTCAAGCCAATTTTCGTAATCAAAATGTTTTGGCAAAAACTCATTACAAATCATGCAAAAATCTCGATCTTCGGATGACAACGAAGAGTTGCGGTCTTGCGGCCGAGCACCTGCAGCTTTCTTTGTTGCTTGCTTGGTTTTCTTTTCATATATTTTGTTTTTTGCCACCTCCTGCAAATCTAAACGTTGCTTTGCTGGGCTGAATAGTATGAACTGGACCGATCCCTTTTAATGTCGTTGATGTGATTGCATTTTAGAGTTCAACGTTGTTGCCTCTTTAAAAGCAATTATAATGTGTTAGATGTGTTACACACCACCCCACAGTGAGTGCTACACATCACCACAATGTAAGTCACATTTTTATCATTGATGGTATTTTACCACAATGTGAAAAAACCTTTTGTTATATTTAAAGATATATAAGAATACCACATTCTACACCTACTCTCTCTTAAAATCTGATGAACATTTTATCCAAAACGCTATCTTGTGTAAATTTCAAAAAACTTTTTAACACAAATTTCCCACGCGTTTTAAAAACTCCGATGAAATGTATGTCTGCCTACTTTCAACACTTATGAAAAGCTAGATGGTTTCGAAAGAAACATATCACAGTAGGTCATTCACTCATATGTGAACATTTTGTGCAAAAAATCGTCATGTTACACATCACTCAATGGTACACATTTCCCCACCTCACCCTAATTTAAGCGCGATTTCCTCGAAACTATTTTTTTAAAACGGTTCGATAGATAACTCGTAATCTGTTGGTATAATTCCAATGAATATAAGTGCATTTTGTTCGTAATCGTGTCGTTTAAGCATCTCCCTTAAGTTCTAGTACCTGATTTTTTTTTTAAGCAAAAAAAGCGCGAAAATCTACATCTTTTTTAACTTTTTACTCCTACCTTTGCCATAATTTAAATATCCCCCGGGGGTCGTGCGTAGGGGGGATGCCGAACTAATGGCCTATAGTTTAAAACGACATTGATTTTTTTTTTGTTTCAGATACATGAGAAAGGAAATATCCATCAAACAGTTTTCGATGTGTTTTTTTCCATGCAATTTTCAGCCAATCTAATTTCCATAATCGCTTCGGTAATTGGTAATCGGTTGGTAATCACTTTGGTAAACGATAAGTAATCGCTTCGGTAATAGGTAATCGGTTGGTAATCGCTTCGGTAATTGGCAATCGGTTGGTAATCACTCGGCAGTTGGTAGTCGGGTGGTAATCGCCTCGGTAATTGGTAATTAATTGCTTCGGTAATCGGTTGGTAATCTCTTCAGTAATCGGTTGGTAATCGCTTCGGTAATTGGCAATCGGTTGTTAATCGCTTCGGTAATTGGTAATTGGTTGGTAATCGCTTCGATGATCGGCAAGTAATCGCTTCGGTAATCGGTAATCTGTTGGTAATCGCTTCCGTAATCGGTAATCGGTGAGTAATCGCTTCGGTAATTGGTAATTGGTAATCGGTTGGTAATCACTTTGGTAAACGGTAAGTAATCGCTTCGGTAATAGGTAATCGGTTGGTAATCGCTTCCGTATGGGTAATCGGTTGGTAATCGCTTCGGTAATTGGCAATCGGTTGGTAATCACTCGGCAGTTGGTAGTCGGGTGGTAATCGCCTCGGTAATTGGTAATTAATTGCTTCGGTAATCGGTTGGTAATCTCTTCCGTAATCGGTTCTTAATCGCTTCGGTAATTGGCAATCGGTTGTTAATCGCTTCGGTAATTGGTAATCGGTTGGTAATCGCTTCGGTGATCGGCAAGCAATCGCTTCGGTAATCGGTAATCTGTTGGTAATAGCTTCCGTAATCGGTAATCGGTGAGTAATCGCTTCGGTAATTGGTAATTGGTTCATAATCGCTTCAGTGGTCTGTAAGAAATTGCTTCGGTAATCGCTTTCGTAATAAGTAATCGGTTGCTTCTCGCTTCACTAATCGGTTGGTTGTCGCTTCGGTAATCAGTAATCGGTTAATAATCGCTTCGGTAATTGGTTCGGTATTTGGTTGATAATCGCTTCGGTAATCGGTAATTGCTTCAGTAATCGGTTGGTAATCGCCTCGGTAGTCGGTAATTGGTTAGATAGTTTGTTGGTAATCGATAATCGACCTGGTAATTGCTTGGGTAATCGCTTCGGCAATTAGTGATCGGTTGCTTGACACTTTATAATCTGTAATAGGTACCCTGCCGAAGCTCCATTCCTTACTAGATTATTTTCCTAGAGCAGATGGTGCCATAAGTAAAGTGGTGTACTTAAAAGCCATGAGAAGTTTAGCTCGAAAATATTTACATACATTTGCTGAAATGTTGTCTATTTTTTTACTTATATGTTTATGAATATGCAAATATTTGAAGACAATTTTGAAGTACTCAAAAAAAAAAAAACAGGATCGAGTTAATAGCTTTTTCTTTATAATTTTATGTTTACTAAAACTTTGTCACTTTGTAATTTTGGAAATCCGTTGACTTACTTAGATATTAAATGAAATGCTGTAAGTTCTGCTACGAATTGAAAAAGTTTAGCAAAACTGAAGTACTGAAGTTGAAGTACTCAAAAAAAAAAAAACAGGATCGAGTTAATAGCTTTGTCTTTATAATTTTATGTTTACTAAAACTTTGTCACTTTGTAATTTTGGAAATCCGTTGACTTACTTAGATATTAAATGAAATGCTGTAAGTTCTGCTACGAATTGAAAAAGTTTAGCAAAACTGGTAACACTTTGAGCTGCTAAATTAATTAGGTGCTACACACATATTCATGAGTGAAGAACTTTCGCTTCCTTATGCTTTTTTTACTCTACTCTTATCACTGCAGTGTGCATACCAGGCGAAGCAAAATGTTTATTCATACTCGAAATTAATTGCTACACTTTCTCTCAGTGTTTGTCAATTAGACGAAGAGAGTTTTTCTTTTTGTACAGATAACTATGTTCTAGTTTGTGTTTTGTGTCTGAGGATTTGTTTGAGTATGTGTACGTGTGTTTGTTTGAATGTGTGCTTGCTGTTTGTTAGAAGTGTCAATCTAATTATGCTTCATTTGGAATGCAAACTTTTTCTAAAATAAAAACTTTTCTATTTAACTGAACTTGAACTACAAAACACTCGTACTCGTTGGGAGGAAGAGAGAGTGAGAGAGAGAGAAATTAGAACAAAACTTTTGATTTATTTCTGCACTAATTAGCATAAAATATTTAAATAAGTATGAATAAGCAAGACATAGACTACTGTTTCATATGGGCAAGTGAGAGTGCAAAAGGAGAGAGTGTATATGTGTGTGTGCGTGTGTGTTTGTTGTTTGTCCTGCCCTTGTGTTTGCCTGTTAATAGAGGAAAAAGTATTTAGTTTATGTCCTGCGGCGCTGTTGATAAACGACATCATAACGTTTTAATTGGTAAGCTAAATAAATTTTATTTGAGCAGCAATTAAAAGCAATTTATTTGTACAGTGGTGGCAATGCGTGGTGTTTAGTAGAGTCTGGGTCTATATTTATTATTTAATTTATTTCCAAATTATTTTCAGCTGAAATCTGTGACTAAGACTATGGTATGAAAGAATATGCAGAAAGCTTGTTAAGGAGACGATACAAGTAAGTGGAGGTGGTTTCAACAATTTTGTTTCTAAACAAAGATAAAAGTTTTTTAATTGACATAATTTACATCTTAAAATACACTTTATAAGGCATGTATGGAAATATTTATATAGGAAAAAATACCGAAATGATTGCGCAGCAGCTGCCGCTAGCTAACACCAATATTTTATGGGGCAGAGACTGCAGGGCACAAATCTCAGCTAAGAGAAAAAGTTAAAGGTTTTCTGTTGAATTGAGTTAATTTTTAAGGCAATGCCTTAAATGGGGAAATGGAAGCTAAAGATGGGTGGGGTTGGAACTAAGAGGAAAAGTTTTTGGTAGGGATCTTTTTAAGTAGAAACCGAAATCATTGGTAATTTTATAGAGTCAGATGAAGCATTCTAGAAAAATGCTCACCACATCCATAGTCAGTGCGGTGATAGTTGAGATGGAAAAAAAAACACAGATCTAAGGTTGCGTGTATTGGTGTTAAGGGATATCAGTTGTAGCAGTGTGGTGATTTTAATTGTATCGTTTAGTAGTTGATGAATAACGACAACATCGGCGTCTACTCTGCGTTTTTCAAGGATTTGTATTCAAAAAATTCATCGCGGGGCTTGGATAACTGTGCCAATAACTATTATTATAAGTAGAAACTGTAATGGGGGGTTTCTTCAAAGGCTGAAGTATGACTCAACCGCTCCAGGATCAGACGAAAGGCCCTCGAACTTTCGCCAATTAAAAAGACGTGGTGTTATTCGATTTTTTCGAGGCAAATAATTATTTGTTTTAACAGATTCTTTCAGTGTACAGAGTATAATAGTACAATTCTAATTAAGAGTTCAATAATCTGTCTTTATATATATAATACACAATAATATGAATATTTCAAAATGATGCGTTGCTTGTAGAGTTTTCAATGCTGCTTGATGGATTGCGAACGAGTGTTGCTTCTGCTTGTAGTGCTCTTGGTTCAGGTTCGGGTTCGGTGATGTTCGGAGGAATGTAATATTTGGTGAAGTTTGGCGGTAGGTTCGGTGATGACGACTACACTAAGGCAAGACTCGACTACGATGCTTTCGGATAGCAAAAATTCTACATTAATTTTTATGCTTCAATTTGGCAAACATTACCTTACTATTTTTTATATGCTAATTTATATATCTACAAAATTCATTACCTTACTATATTTTATACTCTAATTAATATACATATGTGTAATTTATTCAGTAACTACAGTGGATAATCAACCAGCCGAAGCCAACGTTAAATAATCCACGAATACGATAACTAATGTTGACGATCGACCGGCCGAAGCCAAAGTAAAATAATCCACGAATACGGTAACTACTGTGGACGATCGACCGGCCGAAGCCGGCGTAAAATAATCCACGAATACGGTAACTACTGTGGACGATCGACCGGCCGAAGCCGGCGTAAAATAATCCACGAATACGATAACTAATGTGGACGATCGACCGGCCGAAGCCGACGTAAAATAATCCGCGAATACAAGAACTCAAAAAAACTAAATGTATAAATAACGGTCCACCTTTTGTTAGTCCGTTGTAGAAGTTCACTACTTGGTAACAAGCAGCAGACGGTACAAAGCACTACGCTTCCGAGCCGTGCCTAAATCTGCCAAACCCAGCGCTCTTAAATATTCCTTAGCATAAACATAATGGGAATTATGTTGTTAGTACATCGGTGAATGGTAGTCTGCCTGTCGTATGCGAGGTGTTTGTGTGGTTGTTGTAGCCGTCATGCTTATGTTTTCCTGTTGCATGTGCGGTGTGTGTGTGTGTAGTTGTTGTAGCCAAATATACTAGTTTTGCCACTTGGTAAGTTTATTCAGTGGCGTAGGGGAGCTAGTGACGTAGTGCGTAAGGTGCACTTTGGGAAGGGCCACCGTTAAAAAACTAAAAAAATTTAAAAGACAATAACAATAACAGTAGATATTGTCAGACATGTATAATTTTAACATCTACTGACATACAATTCACAGTAGGTTCATAAAGCCACACACGTAAATAGGTTAGGAAATGTCACGTCGAGAGCGACAAGTACAATGAGTACCGAAAGCGTTTAGTAAATATATATATTTGGCTTATCCTATGCTTGGATTCTGCTTGCCATGCGATATTCCTTTGCAACAGAATTCAAGCATCGCAGTCAAACCTTGCGGTCTTCTGTTCTCGTAAATTCTTCAGATTCTGCTCGCTGCGCTGCTTCAGTGGCTCTTGCAACAGAACCCGAGTGTTTACACAAGTGATCTTTGCAAATAATTTCTTTTTCCTGACTGCACAACTTCTGCTTGCTGCGCCGTCTGACCTCTGTCTGATTCAACTTTCAGACGCCTTCGTCGCAGATCGTTTGTTGCTTGACATAGGCTGCGTTACAAATTCGATATAGGAACCGATCACCCAAACCAATTAAATATCATGAAAACCGATTAGATAAGAACCGATCACCAGTTATAAGAATCGATCACCCGAACCGATTACCTGTCATAAGAATCGATCCCCCGAACTTATTAAATATCATATGAACCGATCACCTGTTATAAGAACTGATCACATGAACCGATTTAATAAGAACCGATCAGATGTCATAAGAACTGATTTCCTGTCATAAGAACCGATCATTCGAACCGATTAAATATCATATGAACCGATTAAAAAAAAATTGAAATGACCATTTCAGCCCTTGAAAGGGCATTGACCGAGGTTCCTATGGTCAATTGTGGTATGTGTGTTGTGAAATGTTTGAACACAAATTACTGTGAACTAGACCTACTATATATATTCTCAAGAAGTCTTTCATGGCAGTTTTTACTCTCTGAGGCTTGCCATTGTCTGCAGAGAGGTGACGGCCGAACAGAAAAATTAATTTAATTGAAAAAACTTTCTGTGTAAGGTGGAATTCGAACCAGGGTTCACTGGCGTATGGGCCACACACTCTACTCACTGCGCCACGGCCGCCATATGAACCGATTAGATGTCATAAAAACCGATCACCTGTTATAAGAACCGATCACTCGAACCGATTAAATAAGAACCGATCATACGTCATAAGAACCGACTACCTGTCATAAGAACCGATCACCCGAACCGGTAAAATATCATAAGAACCGTTAAGATGCCGTAAGAACCGATAACCTTTTATAAGAACCGATCACCCGAACCGATTAAAATGTTATAAGAACCGACTACTCGTCACAAGAACCCATTACACATCATAAAAACCGAAAACCCGTTACATATCATATCTTCCTATACGCTGTGCTGCCAATATTTTGTAAATCATAATAAGAACTATCATAAGGAATTGGAATTGTTCAATATAGATTGAAAATAGAAATTCAAAATGCGTTCTTATTTGCTAGAGGTTAAGTGGATTGTTTAGAGAATCCTGGGACGACTGAGTTTTACATCAGCTATAGATAAAACCACGTTACAAATTTTTTATCGAAAAAAAACCGAACGATTAAACATTACATTGCTATGGTTCAGTAGTTTCGAGTCGAGTTATTTTTGACACCGATTTCAAAAATGCCAAATTAAAAAAAATGCGTGTAATCCCAATCCTACAGCGGTGTTACTTTGGATCACATTTAATTTTAAAAGTATTGTAGCTCCTAAAATTATGCTTTTTTTGCGTTCAACCCGTTTTTATTCTCAAATGAATTAATTTTCTTCAAATTTGGAGATACATAAATTTCATGGCACTATCCGTAATTTTTTTTTATATCTTTTGTAAAATACAAAGTCACATCGCAGTAGGATACGTCACAAAATGACGCAGTAGGATTAGGGTAAAAGTTTTAACTACAGTCGTCTATGCAACGGATTTTTCTTTATCAATACTCGTATCTCAGTCAATTTTGTTCGAATCAATTTGAAATTTAAAGACGTATTTCCAAATTAACTATCTAACTAACTTCTAAAACATGTTTAAAAAAAAATCGATGAAAATGCAAAGTTACAAGTTCAGAAAAGAAAATTCAAATATGGGAATGTATTGATTATGCGAAAAATATTGAATTCAGTGCACAATATTTGATGCATTTGAAATATCTGCACAAGTATTAATAGCTTACCACGTACAGTTGCCACGTTTTAACCACCGGTTTAATTGGAATAATTTGAATTATTATAAATTTTTTTTACAAAACCATCAGAGCTTGAAACTGTTGCCATAAAATTTAATATATTATTTTTTTCTTGCATGGCATTTTTTGTTTTGCAAAAGTTTTTCTCTATTTTTCTATTTTTCTGCGTCTTATTTACATAGAAAATAGTGCATGCAATAATTTAATTGACGCTGTGTGTGTTGCACAAAAAAAAAAAAAAGAAAAACAAAATAGATGAAACTCCCAAAAACAACATGAGAATATTATATCATGCAATTTTTTTTGCCACCAAGACCAGCAAAAAAATATTCGTCGCACACTTGAAGCCAATAAAATAAAGCAATTTATAGTTAGTGGGGGGTGCGACATTTTTGTGGGGCGCCATTGAGGCGCAATGACAGCAGAGGCAGGAAGTGTTGCGAGCGCCATGTTGCGCTGCTGGTAACCTTTTTTTCTAAATGCTTTTTGCATGCTTTGCACTGTATAAAAACTAGAAGTTTCACTGTGTTTATGTGTGTTGGTATGTATATCTAAGTTGTTTGCAGCTGCTCTAGTAATTGAGTTATTCGTACGTTGCTGTGCGGCTGGAATAAATTGCGGTAGCACTAGAATGAGCGTGAAAAAAAACTTATATATTTTAATGAGCTGTAAAAAAAAAATCATTCCATGGAAATAACTGCACAATAAATGCTTAAAAATAAATAAAAATTAACTGGAAGTTCAGTCACACTCTGATAAAAGCAATAAACTTAAAATGGAATGCATGATGCATGCAGCTCAAATTAAGTTATACCGAAAGTTGAAAATATGTTTAAACTCTTGAACTTTGTGGTTTGTACTCTCGGAAGTGTTTTTGATGACAGAGCATGAAAATTGTGCCATGTATTACACGTAACTTAGCTGAACTTTATATATGAAACTGGGAAACTTTAATGTAACACTTTCAAAACATGCGAGGTTTATCGAAAAAATAAGAAATTGAAAACTTGAAGAATGATTGAAGGAAGTTTGAAATTTTCACCCCACATTTTTAATTATTTTTTCTAAAATTTTTTATATTAAAATAATGTTATTGTTGTTAAAGATTAAATATAATTTTTCTGAAAATTGTTGTCATCAAGGAACAGTTTTGGTTGGAAACTAGTGTTATTAATCATTTATAATAAAACAAACGAACGCTTCTATTTATGTTTATCACGTACAAATCATTGTATGTCGGAGCGTATGACTAACATTTATTTTATAAATTATTTTATTACTCTAAGATTGTTTTTGAAATGTATTGCAATTAAAGACGGAATTTTTTAAAAAGAATGAAATGAAATTCATTATGTATTGATTATATAATTTAGTTAAATTATATTTTGAAATCTTATTTGGTTTTTGTTTATATATAAATTTATTGTATGGTGTGAATTTGAACCAAATCGGTTCATAAATAAGAATTTTTGAAAAAAAGCTACTCCAGCGACATCTGTGGGCTCCAAATTTTGCAAAAGACTTTCTGTTAAAAACTATATAGTATAAAAAAACACACCGGAGCCCCACACGAATGTATGGTGAACACACCGGGAAAAAAGCTATAGGTAAATCACCTTAGTCGGCTTGGGTAAAGAGAATTGTATGGAAATTATAAACTTGTGCTTATTCACCTAAGCAATTTATTGTTTAATACATTGCTTTGAAAGCACATACTTTGATACCTTGCCAAAGAAAAGAAATATTTGATTCACCTAAGCTCAAAATCCAAAAATACAAAATTAAAAAACAACTAGCATGGATGGCTTAAGCATAGTTTTGAGCTATTTTCTGCAAAAAAAAAAAGAAAAACACAGGTGCGTCATTAGACACACGAGAGAAGGATAAATTTGATAATTTAATGGTTTTTTTGTAATAAAACAACTTTTAAATTCAAAAATGAGATAAAGTAAATTAAAAAACACACGTTAATATTCACACCAGTAAATTTGATTACATTTCATCAACAAAAAGAAAAGAAAAAAAAATTCCTTTGCCCGCCGTGCGGAATCGAACCTGAAACTTTTGGTGCCAGTCCATCGCTCTACCCACTGATCCAAGCAGCCTTGCTACTACTTGCTGACATAACTGGAGCTATGGTAACAGATGCTGTATTAACAGATGCAGCATATCGCAGTATTCTGTTGATAGTCATACAACAAAAATCTTTTAATAGATTATTGAGTATGCTGCAGCATAGCTTCAATTGTAATTAATATTGAATAAATCACTCCGCGCAACGAAGGAGTTTGGCTCAATACGTAGTGTAGTGACTTCATACCAGGTTCAAAGCCCTCCCCCCCCCTCCCCTTAGGGTCCAGAAAGTATAAACAAATAACACAAATGAGACTTTAAATTCAAAATGTAGTTTTTTTTTAGATAAACTGTGATAATGATGTTTTAAATTTTCATGAAAAAACTTCACATAATTGTCAAAAATTTTTTTTGGCCAATTGAAAGATTAACTTTGCTAATAAGAGTCATAATCATTAAATAGGAATTCATCTCCAAGGAGTTTGTAAATTAAAAAATCAGTTTCAATGCTCAAAAAGTCCCTGATATTTAGTAAAATATATATATGAAATTATACCTAGAACGAATATAATTTTGTATATTGAAGAAATTAGCTTTACATTTTTTATGCCATATCTACCCAGCAAAAAATAGTTGACGACTATGTCGAAACTCCGACTAATTCGTAACTATTCTGAGCTGTCTTAAAGAAATCGTTACAATTTCGTTACGCAAATATCGGAACAGTTTCACTTTTTATACGAATTTATATAAAATTTCGTTGTGTGACTGTTTGTACGACATATTAAAATGCTAACAGAGTAAAATTTCCTTTCTTTCGAACTGTCTGAACGAAATCGTATTTTTTTCGTAACATTTTCGTTAAGACTCGTTATGAAATTGTTACGATATTTTGTTACAAAGTCGTGTCAACTCTTTCATACGATTTTCGTTACGATTTCGCAACGAAATCGGATTTCGAAATCGGAAAGATTTCGGAAATCGGAAAGATTTCGAAATGTTCTTAACGAAATCGTAACAAATATTTTGCAATCTTTCCAATTTCGGAATCCAATTTCGTTACGAAATCGTAAAAACACATCGTAAAACAGCTTCCCCAGGTGAAATTATTGAAAAATGTTTGCATTTTTCATAGCTGATTTTAATTTTGATAAACTGCAAGAAATCTAATCTATTTTTACCGTTCACACTAATATTGTTGAATTAGTAAAATTTTGTCACACACATTTTTACTTTTTGTGCTAATTTTCGGAATAATACTTTTTAAAAGAAATTAAAAATTTTCAATTTGAATAATTTTTCAACAAACCATAGGCAAAAATTAAAAACTAAGTACTCAAAATTGATTTGTAAAAAATAAAAATTAAATAAACTCTTCTCATCCCTCTTATGCTCATTTAAAAACAGGCATATTCAGTCTTAAAAGAAAACGGATTTGCTTAAAAATTTTCATAAATTTCCTTTCAGTTATTACTGATATCTACTTATAGATTTTTTATCAAAAACAACAGCACGATGCTGCGTTCGATATTTCGGCACGAACTAAAGCAACAAGGCTATGAACGTCAGCAGCAATTGAATCATCAATGCTTTTTTCTCATACAAAAATGTGAATTTTTCTTCTTTTCTTTTGCTATCGTGTAGCTTTATTAAAGCAATGACAAAATCCAAAGTTAAATATTCCTTTTATGCACAAAATAACTGATATTTTGGCATACATTTTATCTTCGTACGCTGAATATTAAAGGCTGTATGTATACCCTAAAGTGTCCCCCAAAAGACGGTAGAATGGCCTTAAAAAAATTTGTGAAAATATCCCCTTATAAACCGCGCTGTAAGACGTAATTCTACGTCAAAAAGGTGAACTGGCCAACAAACGTAGGGAAACGAACTTATCCACATTAGACATGGGTAACGCAGCGCTGCGTTGCGTTATTGAGTTGTAGTACTTAAATGCGTTACTGCGTTGATACACTTGTTTTAATAAAAGTAACGCAATAGCGCCATAACGCAAATGACCCGCTCAAAGCATAAGTAAAAAATATTTATAGAGCGAGCAAAAATTGCGCAAGTTCTACGGCGCATCGAACATAGTGACAGAAAGTTGAAAGCGAACATTATTTCTCTGTATTTCTCAGTTAAGCATGAATGCTTAGAGTGTGTTGAGCATTAAAATGTTGAACGTATTCGTTTTCCAAGTAGAAGTGAATTTAAACCAAATTTCTAACTTGTTCTGTATACCAGGAACGCGTATGTTTCATGTTGACATCGCATCAAATCGAGATACAGTTTAGCTGCATACTTGAAGTTTAATATATCTTCATTTTTGGTGGATGCTGTAATATGCGCTTGATTTAGTTATATTTAATATTAATTACTTATGGATTTAATAATCTTTAATGAATCTATTAGCAACACGATTTCTTTAGAACAGATATATTCATTCAAGATTTTTATTTGATTTCATTTATTTTTCCAAGTGAAGTCAATTTGCGCTTTATATTCCACCACAAAATTCTTCGCATTCGAAAAATTGACCACATAATGCAACGCGTTTGTCAACTACAACCCTCACTGCGTGGATTAAATTCTTGTTGATACAGGAATCATAGAATATCAAACTACGCTATGGCGCAATTGAGTTAACGCAATCCGCTGAGACAGTAAACTGCGTTTGAGTTGGTGTATCAACGCAGCGATTTTTGCTGCGGTACCCATGTCTAATGGCACATGGCAGCTAAGGGTTAAATTAAATTAAATGTATGACACAAATAATTTTGTAGGTTAAATATAAATATTTTAAAAACTACTAAAGACTTCATATATAATAAGGTACGGCCGCGTGGATTACTTTTACTTCGACCCTGTCGACGATCCAATATTTACTTGTCTTATTTAATTTTACTTAAAAGGTTTTTAAACCACACCTTTTTAAACTTTTCCTTTGTGTTTTTTTTTTTTTAATCTCTTCTGCATGTGATTGTTCTTTATAAAGTATTTCCTTTCTGAAGTGTCTTTCGTATTAAAATTTCATTTATTAAATCTCTTTGATTTAATTTAATTTCTTACAATTTATTTGTTGCTGCTGAAAAAGCTTTTCACTTAGAATGTTTACGATGATCTTTTGCTTTAAGCGGACTTTTGTTTAAAATCTCTTTCGTAATTTCATTAAAAAAATCTCAGTAAATTCACTCGTCCATTTAAATCCTTAAAGATATTATTCTCGTTTTTCTTTGTTTTTCATTTTGTATAGCTACTCTTCATTTGGCAGCTTTTGTTGTGCTTCTGTTGGAATGTTTATTATCTGCTATTCATCATAAAATCATCCTCTTGTCTTCTGCTTAATTTCCCAACACAGCTCAACATTCTACATAGTTTTTGTTTCGCTATGGAGCATTTTTACGAGTTGCTTTTTGAGAAAATGGTGGTAGAAAATAAAAGAAAAACAATCTAGAAAACTGTCGTAAAAGAGGTTGAGAGATAAAAATAAAAAACAAAAATAATTAGTGCTGTCATTCAAGGCTAAACAACATTATAGAGCAATAAAATCGTCGAGCCTTCATTCCTTGAAGACCATAACGCGAAAAGCGCATAAAACAACACCTTTTAAGCTATAACAATAATTAACGAGCTCACCTTAGTTTGACTTGCAACAAGCTTTTCCTAGCGAAGCATTTAAAGAGTAAAAAAAAAAAAATGAGGAGCTTTCATTAAATTTTAAGTGTGTTGAAGGGCTTTGGTGGGTGGTCGTCAGTTGGCTGGATGTTGGGGAAAGTGTGAGTTGCGCACGTATGCAGTTTTAATGGCTTTTTATTATATGGCGCGCACGCTTCTCTTACATGATAGATGACGCTGTTAAGCTGCAAACGAGCAGAGTATTGCGCCGCGTGATCACGTGCCGCAGTGTGAGTGTGCGTGTGTGTGTCTCGGGTGTTGAAAAATACTGCTGAGGCAGAAGGTGAAAACATCATTAAGTCTCGTGCAGGTGAAATACTTCAACTGAAGAGCAGCGTATAGCGTGCTGCAAGCGTGCTAAGTGGCTTGGAGTGTGCGGCGCCGTGTGTCTGTCCGTTCATGGATGCTAAACAGATAATGTTGATGATTGCGGGTTGAGGTTTGTTTGTTGGTAATGGAAATAATTGTTGCTGTTGACGTTGGTTTTGCTGTTGTTTTGCCTGTGGTTGTTGTAAAAGCTTGACACAATGTCGCTCATTGTCTCGTTTACGGCATGGCGACTGTTGAGCTTCATTATATTTTTAAACTTTGATGTTTAGTAGAGCACAGATGATGATAAGTGCGTTTTTTTTTTAAATGGAAAAAGAAAATTTTATTTAATGTCTTCACATTCTTTCGCCTTAAAGTTTGCTTTAAAAAGAATTTGCAGCATCCTTATTGTGCGTTTCCGTTTTTATTTCCGTTGACCTTAGAGCAACTCCAAATTCATCCTCGCCTAATTGGAGTCTGTTTGCATTGTTTGCTATTTGCTCTTGTTGTTTGGGTCACAGCGATGCCCTCAACGATTAGTCAAATCAAACCAAAAGTCCTTTTATGGTGGCAACTATTTTTTCTGCCAAGTTGCTGCCATGTTTTTTTGTTCTTGCTTTGTGGCTGTTACTGCTGTTGCTTTGTGCTGATCATATCAAGATTTTTTCCACTCAAGTGCTCTGAACACCATTCATTTCGCAGCTCAATGACATTGGTAGCGGGTTGCTACTGGGTGGCGTTTTTCTGGCTTGAATTCACAAATGCTGTTGGTAGGCATTATAGCGTTGCCACATGTTAACATTATTGCGTTTCTTAAGATAGAATTTTTTTTAACTATAATTAAGAAGAAAATATTACAAGCCGATTTTTAAATGTAGAACATACAAAAAAAAAAAAAACAGTCGAATTTAAATTTTACGTATATAAATATTTGAATTTCATTGGGGAAGATTTTGATGATCAAGAATATATAGGTTAGAACATAAAAAATAAATTCCTGCATCTTTAGTTTTTTTCTGAGACATAACTTTTGACTGCGCCCGAGGGTTTATATATTTCATTGCCATTTTTTTATATTTTTTTTTTCTTTTGTTGAAATTAGGGCCTAAGTTTTTTGATACACACCTTTTCATTAAAGCATTTGGATACCATGTATGTGCTAGAAGATATTTAGGTTCAAAGATCACCGAAATCGGTCATTCGCTTATATCATCGCTCCTCTTTGTAGGACAGAAAATATGCTCAGGACGATATTGTAGATCAGATATTTTTCTACAAAAATGCTCTTAACAGTTTTAACGTAAAACAAGCAGTTTCCACGCTATGCGACTAGATATGTTTGAATAGCGCAAAGTAGAAATTTCGTATTAATTTTGAGTAGATTCTTTATATGTATGTATAAAATTAAAGTATACAAACTTAATTTTACATAAGTAAAAACAAACTTTAAGGAAATTTTGTCCACAATCAGCTATATCCTTATAAAATATCTGCCAATAATTTTCCGCTTTTCTAACATAGGCTCGACTACTGCTTTGGCATTTTCCCAAACAACCGTTCTTTTAATGTACCTTTTTTTATTAAAGGTCACTCAGAACCATGGATTTATTTATACAGATGCTATTAAAAGTTTTGCTGTTTTGCTGTTAATAGATTTTTTCTCTGTGAGGCATCTTATAAAGTTAATCATTCTTTATATATATTTTGTCAGAGACAATTCGATTTGATCTTTCTTTAAATATATTTTCCTTTTACGGCCTGCTGTATTCATACCGAAGCTATTTTTTTGCTTTAACATTTTTGCAATGATTTATTTATTTAGATGGAATTTCGATTTTTCGGAAGTGCCTCAGCTATACTTGTTGTATACTTAATACCTCAGAACGTTGGCCCTGCAAGCCTGGGTGTCTCTGACAAAATGTCTCTGTGACATAAATCACTCGGAAGATAAGCTAGTATTTCAATTTTATCGATTTTTTATTTTCAGAGCTTTCATTATGTGATTCTACCGATCCGTATCTTTCGTTATCGTATAAGTTATCCACAAACATGCAACGGTGCGTCAGCGGCAAGTTTAAAAGAGAAGTTCAACCGAAAATTTTAGAGTTTTTAATATATATTGAAACTAGTCGTTGTTTTTGGGTTTTGGCCGTGAAAAAGAAAAAATAAATTGAATTGAAACGACATCTTAGAAAGTTGAAACCTACAGAAAGCGGCACGTACATAATTAACATAGTGGAAAAAACAAGAGAGTTTTTAAAACAAAAAAAACAAAGACATTATTATTGTCGAGGCGGACAAAGGGAGTAAGACTACGGGGAAAAAATGAATACTATTTTGAGGGACGGTATGACGTATAAAAAACTATTAGAAGAGACCCGATGCTAACATTACAACAAAAAAAAAAAAAAAAATAAAAAACAATAGCTTTCTAGAATCACTTTTTAAAAAAGACATTATAAGCAAACAAGAAAAATTTAAAATAACAACAGACACGGCAACAATACCAAGAATTAACGGTTTGCCCAAGATTCACAAGAATGACTTGCCTCTCCGATCCATTTGCTCGTCCATAAATTTGCCATCCTACGCACTTAGCAAGTACATGATAAGCATTTTGAAAACCTTAACCCAAAACTCCAAATACAATATAAAAGACGGCTTAGACTTCAAGAACAAGATCAACGACACACACATTTTTGATAACGAAGTAATGAAGTTTCCTTTGATGTAGTTTCTTTGTTACCCAGCATACCGGTGGAGTTTGCAATCAAAACCATTGGAAAACAATGGAGCAAAATAGAAATGCAAACGAATATTCCAAAGAAATTTTTCTTAGACATCCTCAGATTCTGCATCAAAGAAATCAATTATTTCACATTTGAAAATAAAATTTACAGTCAGCTTGAAGGTATGCCAATGGGTTCGCCTATCTCAGCAATCATTGCTGACATTGTGATGGAAAAGGTACTGGACAAGTTTATGGAAAAGGACATTTTTGTAATAATAAAAACAGAAAAATTAGATGACACACACAAAATATTAAACAAATGCAATGGTCACATAAAATTTACAATCGAGTTAGAAGAAGATGGAAGATTGCCGTATCTTGATGCTGTCGTTATACGTAATAACAACAAAATGAAAACTGACTGGTACCATAAACCAACATCATCAGGAAGATTAATAAATTTCTTCTCTAAACGGCGAAAACTTTTATAAGCAGTGTCTACGGTATCAGCGATGGAATTTTTCATAAACAGCACAACTTGAATCACACAAGTACTCATGAACAACGATTTTTTACACTACATTATTTCACGATTGATAAAAGAATACAAAAACAACAACATTTCAAAATGCACAGATGCTACACCGAGAAAAAAAGCTATAGGTAAATCACCTAAGTCGACTTGGGTGAAGATAATTGTATGGCAATTATAAACCTATGCTTATTTATTGTTTAATACATTGCTTTGAAAGCACATACTTCGCTACCTTGCCAAAAAAAATATTTGATTCACCTATGCCCAAAATCCAAAAATACAAAATTAAAAAACAACTAGCATGGATTGTTTAAGCATAGTTTTGAGCAATTTTCTGCAAAAAAAAAAACACATCTGCGTCATTAGACACACGAGAGAAGGATGATAATTTAATGGTTTTTTTTTGTAATAAAACCACTTTTAAATTCAAAAATAACATACAGTAAATTAAAAAAACATATGTTAATATTCACACCAGTGAATTTTATTACATTTCATAAACAAAAACAAAAGAAAAAAAAAGAAGTCTATTTGCGAGTTTGGCTCAATACGTAGCGTAGTGTCTTCATACACAGTGGTATCGGTTGGTGTGGGTTCGAATCTAAACGGCATGGGAAGGTAAAATTAAATTTAATTTAATGTTCTTGTTATAATAGACGTCAATCAGCAAGAAAAGCCGAGAAGTCATTAATTTCTGAAAAAACACGGTGTTGATAAAAAAAAAGAATTTGTGTTGCTGCCGATTTCAGTCAAGCGAATCACAGAACAAGAGGCGGCTGCAGCTTCAAAAAAAAAAAAAAAAAGGAAAATAAAAAAAAAACCAAAACCCGAAAAAAGTAATTATATTGATATTAAATTTTTCCTTTAAAGTAGTGTATAAAAAATTACCAAATACTTGGTTAATTATACTCCAAAAAACGTAAGGCTAAACGAAAAAACGGACACTGATAATTGCGCGCATATTTACAAACACATAATAAAAGAAAAGCACAGTTGACGATGAAGCCGCCGAAGCTCAGAGTTTATGCCCTAAAATGGGCGTAGCTTGAGTGAAGCCATGCTTTTATAGTGAGTTGGTACCGAGTTTCATTGATGTGTGACTTCTTTCGAAAGCTATACAGAAAATTTTGGGTGCTGAAAAAGTACCACGCCCCTCGTCCAACGTCCATAAAATGTCAGCACTGGAACGGCATGTGTAAATTGAGGTCAAATACTGAATTCCGAGGCTGTGCGACCAATAATTCCAAAACTGTTCGATATCGAAAATTATAGGTGCCTTTTACGATCAGCACCAAACATCACAGGAACCCTCTCAAGTTTCCTTGGCTTAGCGGTTTCGGAGTCTTTACGTGATATACACATATACCCACATACTTATATACATTAAGTCGCCTCACAAAAAACAGTTGTTCAGTCCGGTTCTTCAAAGTAATCCATGGCTTATGTTATGATGATCCCCAAATACTTCTGCTGCTCTGAACTTAAATGAGGCTCAACCTGTTGCTGTTTCTGCTTTGAATTGCTCTGCGCCAAGCTTTTTTGTTGCTGCTCCTCGAACTAATGATACTAATGAGACTGGTTCTCTTAGGTATTCAGATGTGCTAAAAGCCACCGATAAGCCAGCTGATCGTGCTTCTCTTACAGACTCGCTGGCAGTTGTGCACTCTGGTTCAGATAAGAGTAACACTGGGAATAACTTAGCAGAGAGTAAATCGGTCAAACCAAAGTTAACTAGTAATGGATTTTTGGGAGTTAATGAGAGTGATGAACTGGATATTATAGCTGAAAAAAATTTTCGGAATTTTCTTTATTTATCAGCATTCAAGTCGTCTGTCTCTGAGCATGATATTATTGATTATGTGGTAAAGTACACGTCGATTGATCGAAGTCATTTCTCTTGTCATAAACTAATTAAAAGAGATGCTGTGTTCGATAACCTGAAGAGTTTTTAATTTAAATTGGGAGTTTCTTCAAATTATCAAGTTATAAACCCATCTCTATGGCCAGTTAATGTGAAAGTTCGACCTTTTAAAAATTTTCCAAAAACTGGGGCCTATGAACAACCAAAACAATCTTCTATCTATGAACAACAACAATCTTAAGCTTTATTTCCAAAATTTATCTGGACTGAGAACCAAAACTGATTCCATTTATCAATGGTCGTCACATGACGAGTATGATGTGATTGTTTTTATTGAAACTTGGTTAAATTCGGATTTTTGTGATGCGGAGTTTTCTGACATGGATATCTACCAAGTGTATCGCAAAGATAGATACTCATTAAAGTCAGGCCTCTCGCGTGGTGGTGGCGTACTCATTACTGCTAAACGTACTTTACGCTCGTCTCCGTGCACTTTGTCTAATGTAGATTCCATCTTAGATCAACTTTGTATATCAATTGATGGACCGGATTCTTCTCTCTATCTATGTGCATCGTATATTCTTCCTAATAGTCTGGACGTAATTTATGCTGCTCATGTGAATAATGTCATTTCTCTTCAGTCATCGCTGGATATAAGCAGTCATCTGTGCATATTAGGTGATTTTAATCTAAGTAAAATTGAATGGTTGCGGATCGCAGGTGACCTTACTCCAACTAATGTAAATCAACTCCATGAAATTTATTTAATTGACGGCTTTTTTAGCATTGACTTAGCACAAATTAATTGTTTTAAAAATACATTAAATAGAATCCTCAATTTGATTTTTGTTTCTAGTAATATTAAATTAAATATAGCAGAATTTGTCTTCACAGTTAGTCCAGCTGGCATTCATCATTTTCCTTTGCTTCTTGAAATTGAATTTTATGAATTTATCTCTTCCAAGCAAAATAATAATGTATATAATTTTAATTCGTGTAATTTCAATGCTTTAACTGATATATTTAATGAAATTAATTGAACAAACTTATTTTATGGAAAAAACACCGCAACTTGCTTTGATATTTTCAAATCTACCATTTTAAATATTTGCAAAAACAATATTCCTCGGGTTGTGCAGAATAACCACAAGTTGCCGTGGTAATAAATTAATAAATAATATTTATTATTTATTTCATAACTAAATAAATTTTTTAAACTGTTTAAGTCTTCTAACGTTAGTTATTATATACTCAAATTCGAGCATTATGCGAGAGAGTGTAATTTCTTAAAAAAGTTTTTGTACAAGCAATATATACTTGGTTTTGAAACCAATATAATTTCAAATCCTAAAACATTTTGGAATTATATCCAATCGAAAAGAAATGGATCGCAGATTCCATCTTCAATGGTATTTAAGGGCAGCAAGTATTCCTCAACTGTTGATACTGTGAATCTTTTTGCAGATTATTTTAAATCAAACTATAATCATGATGAATCGTGGTATGATAGCTCCCTGTTGGATAATGTTGAACTAGGCTTCAATATTGGCTCTATGGTAGTGACTGTTGAAGATGTACTAAGTTCATTGTCTCAATTAAAAAGTTCTTTGAAATCTGACAACGATGGATTGTCCTCTATTTTATTAATAAAATGCGCAGCTGCACTAGCTGAACCGCTTTGTATTATCTTCAATAATTCTCTGTGTTCTGGATCTTTTATCGAAGCTTGGAAAATTGCAGTTATCACTCCAATCTTTAAAAATGGTCAAAAAAATGATATAACCAACTATCGGCCCATTTCTAAACTAAAAAATATCTCAAAATTGTTTGAGTCAGTTATCAAACCAAAATTGTTCTTTCTTGTTAAGCGACACATTTGTCTTGAACAGCATGGGTTTGTAGCTGGGAAGTCTACAGTAACTAACCTTTCAGTTTTTTCAAATTACTGTATATCTTCTTAAGAATCGGGTATTCAGGTTGATGTCCTATATACAGATTTTTCTAAGGCCTTCGATAAAGTTTCCCATAAGGTGTTAGTTGCTAAACTTGCTAAAATGGGGTGCCACTCCGCTGTCTTGGAATGGATTAAGTCTTATCTAAGTAGTAGAAGCTGCTATGTTTCTATTAATAATTCTCAATCATATTGTCAATCATAGGGTAGTATATTGGGCCCCTTGCTGTTTGTTTTGCATATAAATGATATATGCAAATGTTTGCGTTACTCTAAATTTCTTCTTTATGCTGACGACTTAAAGATTTTTGGCAAGACAAACAATTTGGATGATTCTGCATTATTGCAAATCGACCTTAATAATGTCAATGTCTGGAGTCTCCGTAATGGGTTACCGCTTAACATTGGAAAGTGTACTCAGGTATCTTTTAATAAATCAAAGAATATAATAAAAACATCCTACGCAATGGCAGATATCACATCGCATAGACTTAATACAGTCGGGACCTGGGAGTTATTTTTGACTCCAATTTCACCTTCGTAGATCACTTGAACTTTTTACTTCCCAAAGTCTATTCCCTCTTTGCCTTCATTCGCAGAAAAAGTCAAGAGTTTAAGGATCCTTATACAATAAAAGTACTTTATAGTTCTCTTGTAAGGTCAAGACTAGAGTATGCTTCTGTTATTTGGAATCCTTCAGCGGCAATCCATTTTTCAAGGCAAGAAAAAGTTAAAAAAACTGCTTCTAACTATATGCATCGTTGTACTAGGTTTAATTAAAATTTACCCTCGTATAATATTCGTTGTTTGTTATTAAATTTAAAGACACTTGAAATTAGAAGAAAAATAAGTTTATTTATGTATATGATATCATCTCGGGTAATATTGATGACTCCTCATTACTAAATTTAATTAATTTTAATATTCCTTCAAGGCAGTTGCGTTGTTTTAAACTCTTTTATATTAAATATCACAGACCGAATTACGCCCTAAATGAACCTATCACCATATCTTTGTGTTTATATAATGATTTGTTTTTAAAATATGCTTTTGATTTCTTAATGCCTAAAACATCTTTTAAAAACTTTGTTTCTAGTTTATTTAATTAACTTTATAGCTTATTTGTTATATTATTTTATTATCTTCTACATGAAATGTATAATTTTTCTAGTCTGTAAGGATTTTTCACATCCATAGACTCAATAAACTAAACTAAACTAAACTAAACTAAACTAAACTAAACTAAACTAAACTAAACTAAAATATTTCGACTAAAAATATTAGCTGATATGGTAGTTAAAAAAAATAAACGGTCAGAAATAAGAGTAATGAAAAAGTTCTTTTGCATCAAAAAATCTAAATTTTTTTTTTCGTTGGACCAAAGGTAATGCGATTTTTGTGGATTGTTTTAACTTTTTTCGTACTATCTGCACTAAAATTCAAATGAATTTTTTCCCCATACTACTTTCAGTCAAATAAATTGTAAAATAAATGTAAAAATAACAAATGTCAAATAAATGTAAGAAATGTGTAAATTTATTTGTAATTTCATTCAATTAAATTATTCACTTAACAATGTATTATATCATCAATAGATAATTTATTTGACTAAAAGTAACATGGCAAGACAAAAAAAAAAAAAATTCTAATTTGAATTTTAGTGAAAATACTCTGGTCCGACTGTGAAAATTAAAAATTTATCGGTGCAGATTGGGAGAACCTTTTCATTACTTTTATTTCTGACCGTTTGTGGTTTTTAACTACCACACCAGTATAATATTTAAAAAAAAAAAAAATTGATTTTTAGAGCATATTTCAAACCATTCCGTGGCAAACTGGTTGAGGTGCGTGGCTTGTAAGCCAGGTTCGAATTCCATTTGACACAGAAATTTTTTTCAATAAAATTAATTTTTCTGTTCGGCCATCATCTCTATGCAGACAATGGCAAACCATAGAGAGTAAGAACTGGCATGAAAAGCTCCTTGAGAACATAAGCCGTTCGGAGTCAGCATAAAACTTGTAGATCCAGTTCTCGATCATTTATGTTCAAACATTCCTCAACACGCAAAACACAATTGATCATAAGAAGATCGGTCAAAGTTCTTTCAAGGGCTGAAATTGGCCATTACGTTTTTTTTTTTTTGTGGGTGGTACAAGTGGGCGTGGCAAATTTTGTATATATATATATTGACTGCCACTTAGAGCACCTGCATATCAAGTGTTACTATCAAAGCATGTACAGCTCAGGAATAAGCAGTAGATATGGTGTGACCACGCCCATTTTTTAACAGTTGCCGACAGTGACCATATGTACTAAATTACCAAATCTTAGTCTTCTACGGTAAAAGCCGTCTGATATAAAGCAGTTTTACTGATTTGTGGGCGGTAAAAGTGGGCGTGACATTTATATATACATAGTGACTGCCACTTGGATCCATAGCACCTGCATACTAAGATTCACTATCAAAACTTGAACATATTAGGAATTAAAATGATTTCTGAAATTGGGCGTATATACAGTGTGACCACGCCCATTTTTTGTACAGTCGCCGATAGTAACCATCTGAACAAAATTACCAAATTTTGGTTTCATACGATTAAAACCGAGCGAATTTGGGTTGTATGGGAGGTACCACGCGCCCTTGTCGAATCAATACCAAACTTCACAGGAACACTTTCAGAATGTTGCTTCAGTATCCCTAAAAATTTCATAAAGATTGGTTCGGTGGTTTTGGAGTCTATACGTCATATACACATATACCCACATACTCACATACTCACATCCATACATCCATTTCTATATGTATAGAAGATTTTAATTTTAATTAAAAAAAATGTTTAAATGGTGAATTTTTTTTGTGTTTTTGTGTAAAAAGTAAATTGTGTAAATGTTTTTATGTTTCTAGTCCCCGAAGAAGGCTTAAAAATTAAGCCAAAATATCGGACAAAATATAAAAAAAAAAATCAAGAAAATTCAATTTGTTTTTTCTTTTTCACGGCGAAAGCCCAAAAACAAAATCATTTTCAGTATATTTATTATCTTCAAATTCATTTCTACAAAAATATAAAAATCTCAAACTTCATATGAAAATACGTTTAATTCAAACATCGAAAAAAGTAACGATGCGTTTTCTGCAACATTACAAAAAAAAAAAAAATAAAAATACATTTTCAAAAATAAATTTTGTCAAAATTTGAACTTTAAAAATGTTCAAAATAGAGATAAAATAATGATAAGTTTCAAAAAATCTTCTGCGTTGAAAAAAATTCGACTCTTTTTGCTAAAGAAAAAAGTTTTTTATTCTATGATATTTTAAAAATATATAAAAAAAATATTTTAATCAAACCAAACACTCAATGCTCAAAATCCTATTTGTTCGAAAGATTTCTCAGCATTAAGAGCTCAAAGATTTTGTGGTAAGCAATTTCAGAAAATTTGATATGATGTTTTTTTTTCACAAAATCAAAGTTTATCTTTATACATTTTGCAAGGCTAGCAAAATTTAACTTGATTTTTACCATAAAGATGGCAACGTTAAAATTTTGCTTTACGGCCAATTGCCATTTACTCGAACTTTGCTGTTGCTGCATATATTGTTAATGGCATTTTTTTTTTCTTCATTTCCTCTCTCATGGCTACCCTTTTGTGCTATTCACATTTGCAGTTCATAAAAATGTGAACTCATGTTTGTCCATTTTACTGCGGAAGCGGAAGTCTTGATAGGGAAATTTGTTTATTTGTTCGTTTGATTTTTTATTTTAATGCTTCTTCAGTTTCTTATGATACAAAAAAAAAGAAAAAATAAAAAAATCTGCCAATGCGGGTTTCAGTAGATTTATGTTGCCACCCCTTAGTTTTGAGTGAAGACGGGTAAAATGCGCAAAAAAGGCACCACAAACGCATTGAATGTATGCTCAGTTTATCGACCGGGCGCACCTTTGCGAGTTTTTTTACCGCAAAAATTGTTGCAGGAATTTCTTTGGAAGGTATTTTGTGTTGAAATTTGTGCTTCGCTGCATTTCATGAATGTTAAAATAAAAGTTTACCGTTTGAATGACCAAAAAGTTGTGCGAAGTTGTGGCTTTTTAAAGTTTTTCTAAAAAAAGAAATATAAGGATTTGTTTGGTTTGCTTGGAGTTTTTGGTCAAAATTTTTATTATTATAATCTTTTTATGTCTTCCTTGTACTGTAAAAGTTTTTTGAACTGTACCTCTCAAACACACGTTGGACTCTTTTACCAGCACTTCAGCTCATCAACACAGCTGTTAACGGAAACTTTTTTGTCCCATCCGCAAAAAGAAGTTTTCTTGTTTTAGGTGAGAATTTAAATTTTTCTTCAACATGCTTGGGTGACTTTTTTTCGTGCGTATTTTTGGTCTGATTGCCTGGATGATTGGCTTCTGATGCGACTATGACGATGACAATGACAATATCAACGACATCACCAACATTGACAATGACGACGCACAGTGGTTGGAAATTTAAAAAAAAAAAATACCTACCAAAATGTGGCGGCCATGGCGTAGTGGGTAAAGTGTGTGACTTTTACGCCAGAGAACCCAGGCTCGAATCCTCCATCTGACATAGACATTTTTTTCAATTGAATTAATTTTTCTGTTCGGCCGTCACCTCTCTGCAGACAATGGCAAGCCTCAGAGAGTAAAAACTGCCATGAAAAGCTTCTTGAGAACATAAGCCGTTTGCAGTCGGCGTAAAACATGTAGGTCCAGTTCTCGATCATTTGTGTTCAAACATTTCACATCACACACAATACAATTGATCATAAGAAGCTCGGTCAAAGTCCTTTCAAGTGCTGAAAGGGCCAAGTTTTTTTTTTTTTTTTTTTTAAGTTCCACTTATAATTTTTCAAGATTTTAATAAAAGTAAGTTCTCGATAACCAATTGCTTTTTATAGTTTTAGCGACTCGTTAACGAATGGCTTTTTTTTCGGTTGTAAGTAGAAAGTTTTTAAAAAAAGTAAATAGAAATAATTTTGCACTTTTGTAAAAACCAAATCTTGTAAAAAACGTAAATAACAAAAAAAAAGAAGACCATGTTGGAGTTCGAACCCATGTCCATATCGTGACTTGTTAACAAATTGCTTTTTATAGTTTTAGCGACTCGTTAGCGAATACCTTTTTTCGGTTTTGATGAATGTATAACGAAGCCGATATTTAAATATGAAAAAGTTTTTAAAAAAAGTAAATAGCAATAATTTTGAACTTTTGTAAAAACCAAATCTTTTTAAAAAAAACTAAATAACAGAAAAAAAAAAACAACAAAAATGTTGGGGTTCGAAAGTTGGGGTTCGAACCCATGTCCGCGAATGCTGGCTTTTATAATGAAGCAAATAAAGCAAAATATATTCAGCGTCTGGAATAGCCGAGTTGGTAAGGTGCCAGCCTAGCGTTCAAATGACGTGGTTTCGATTCTTGACGTGGTAAGTTTGAAATTAATTTAAAGTTTATAATTATAATACTTGAGTTTTTCTGTACATATAATAATTTATATGATTCGTTATCAAATTGCTTTTTTAAGTTTTTCAAATTCGTTAAAGAAGTGCTTTTTATAGTTTTGGCGGCTCGTTAACGAATTGCTTTTTTCTGTTTTGACGATTCGTTAACGAAGAAGGAATAATTGCTAATGGATGAAATGTACGAGAATGCGATTCGTAAACGATAACATTAGTGAATCATTTTGTTTGCTGGGATGCTACACGATTTGCGCTTGCTTTATCACACTGCCAAAAAGTAGGGTCTTAAATTTTTCTGGTTCAATATTACAGCCAGTTCCAATTTGCCATAAAGCAAAAGGTTTACTTCAACTTTTTTAATTTAAGCGAAAAATGGTTAGCTTTTTTTTTTCATCATTTTTTTCTTATTGCTTTCATAAAATTCAAACAAACGATATATATGATTATTATAAACCATACGGAAAATTTTGTATGGGTGGTGGGATATAAAATAAGAATTTTATTTTATTCTTCACATATATATACGATTTTTAATTTTGAAAAATTTTGATTTAAGTGTAATAAAAAATTCATATAGCGTTTTAAGTTTTTGCTTTTTATGTTGAGTAGGCGTGGTTGTGAAGGTTTCTAAAATATTTGTATATGTCATATAATATAGCCAATTCCAATTTATATACCAAATTTTATTGGTTAACAACAAATCCTTCTATTTATTGAAAACTTTTTTACGTAGCTGAACCACTGTGCGACGTATTAGTTAACGGTGGCAAGAAAGCGCGCGCAAATTTAATTTTTTTTTTTGTGTAACACAGCTTGTAGCTCTTTCCGGAATCGTAGCTCTTTACCGTGAAGATGTCAGGCGCAACTCTATATTGCTTTATTGTTGCATACTTTTTGGCTTTGCTGTTATAGTTGTTTTGCTTATGCTGCTCGTACAGTTTTTCTTATTATTTTTTTGTATTTGCGCTTTTATAGACACTTTTACGGCAAAATAATGTACTACATGGCTTGTTGCTATAAACTACGCTGTTAAAAATTGTCCCTGTGGCTATGGCTGCAAATAACTAGAAAAAAAAAAAACAAAACACCATCATCAACAACACTAACAACTGCCACCAACCATCAACAACATTTACAAGTTTATTAAGTTGCTGTGATTTTATATCGCTGTTTTGTTGTAGTTGTTGCACGTCGTATCTGTGATGTTGCTTAATGTTGTACATTTTATTTATTATTTATTTTTGTTTTATTTATTTCGTGGTTGTTATAGAGTTTGTAACTGTGTTTGATTTGTTGTTGTGTTATCATTTATTTTTAGTTTCAAAGCAACTATGTAAATTAGATTTTAATGTTGTGTAAATTGCATGTATTTTGTTGAGTTAGAATGTAGTTTCTTCAAAGTGGGTCGGAATAATTGAGTAGTAATAAAGTTTGTGAGCTGCGTTTCGCTTATGGATAGTTTGGAGAATAGTTTCTTTGTTATTAGCAGACGTATAAGCTCACAAATGGCAATGAGCTTGGTGAGGTATGCTTGGTGAGGTAGGCACACCACAATGAGGAGGTGGTTGACAAGATTCTCACTACACTCAAAACTGGAGGAACAAAAGTGGTAGCTAATGCCGATGACGTTGCCATCCTAATATGCGGGAAAAACCTGCAAACAGTTTGCAAACTAATGTCTGGGGGCAGAATCGAATGGACTTGGTGTAAGCCTAATAAAGACCGAACTCGTTCTGTTCACAAGAAGAAGAAGAAAAATATAAAGTTTCACATTACAGAAACTCAACGAAGTAACTCTGAAGCTTTCCACTGAAGCAAAACACCTTGAAATTATCTTTAATAACAAGCTGAGCTGGAAACGCAACACAGAAGAAAGAAGGAAAAAAAGCACTGTGCGCTCTATACGCATGTCAGCGAACCTTTGGCAGGAAATGGGGGCTTCGACCGCACATAGTCCACTGGATATATATAAAGCGATCGTGAGACCCATTCTAACCTACTGCTCTCTTGAATAGTGGACGATAGCGCACTAAAATAGCTACCTTAGCTCCCTAACAGGAGTCCAAAGGTTAGCGTGCATAGAAGTTACTGGAGCCATGAGATCTACGCCACATGCAGGTCTGGAAATGATGCTTAATTTTCTCCCCATAGAAGAGTTCCTTCGGCGTTCGTTCGGCGACCAAAAGCGCGATTCGTCTCAACGAATCACAAGCCTGGAAGAACAATACATTCGGACATGCATCTTTTCTAAATCTCTTTCGAACCGAGGAATCAAATAGTGAGATTCAGTGTGAGATTCGGTACAGAATACACCACATCCATCCCCAGCAGACAAGAATGGGAAGAAACGGCTGTAGAATCCTACGGCAATCTCCAATTATATACTGATGGTCTCAAAATGGAAAACGGAAATTGATCGGGTGTATACTAAAGAGCTCCCTGATTACTGTAGCGTTATTCAGGCAGAAATATATGCTATTGAAAAAGATGCACAGGCCATTCATTACAGAAATCTTACCCCCACAAGGGTAGCAATTTTTGTCGATAGTCAAGTGGCCATCAAAGCACTTACCACTAAAACGACGAAGGCTTGAATGGTGCAAAACTGTTAACATGCACGAACCAGCACCTGCAATACCCATAATGCCACTCTCTGCTGGGTTCCCGGACATAGCAATATCGAAGGGAACGATGCAACGGATGAACTCGTGGAGAAACCGCAAGCATAAAAAGAGCTGATACAGATCTGTATGTGGTATTTTATTGGTTTTGAGTTAGAATAGGTTCCTTATGCATTGAGGGTGTCTCTTTTGTTTGGCGTGGTTAGTTTATCGATATCTTAAGTCATTACCGAGATTCAGAGGCATTATTTTGTCGAAGGTGGCAACTTTTTATCAAATTCGAAAATTAAGTGTCGTATGTACTATCAAAAAGTTAATAGAAGTGTGAAATCGCCACATACGGCAAACCAATTCTAAACAAATATCACATTTAGTCGTTACCATAATGAGGTACGATCTCTATTTTTAATAATTATGTAGCCAAATCTCACATGCGTAAAGTTATTAGTTCTCAAACTTTAAATTCAATTTACACAAAACTAACGAAAGCCACATATGACACTTAATCTCTCTGGCGACGATTTCTCGAAGGCTTTGGCCGGAGTTAAATGAGAAGAGAACTAAAAGCCTTCTGCTTTTGGTCAAACGGGAAATCCGGATTATTGTTGGAGTTCTAACAGGTTATTGCCCTATTGGGGTAATGACCGATAGAATGGGCATAATAGTGTCAGACTTCTGTTGGAGCTGCAAAGATCCGGAGGAAACAGAAACAATAACTCACCTACTATGCGAATGTTTAAATCTACAGAATCGTCGACTCCGAGATATGGGGAACACATTTTTCAAAGACTTGGAAGAGTTGGTAAACACACCACTGCTAGACATCTGGAGGCTTATAAAAAGCACGGGATAGACTGAGGAATAAATTGGAACAATAGTTTAACATGGTAGCACATGTTCGCAATGATCCTATATGCCCCAGCGGAAGCGTCGGTAACGGTGGAGGACCCTACTTACCTTCGGATTGGCAACTAAGTAATTGCGGATTTCACTCATAGATGGCTTTAGTTGAATTTTTAGGTTTGCTTACGTAATCGAAATGTCAAACACATTTTATTATTTGATAGTTGGTACTTCAACTGTCAATCAGTAAAAAAGTTTTTTTGATCGGTTGTGTAGTTTTTGTTTGGCGTCTGTTGAAAAATGTAAAATCAAAATGAACATTATCCTTATATTTTCCTTTTTTATTTCCGGAAAGGAAAAAATGCATCGCAAGCTCACAAAAGGTTATGTTTTGTTTATGGTGATGAAGCTTTAAAAGAACGGCAGTGTCAAAATTGGTTTGTCAAATTTCGTTCTGGTGATTTTTTACTCAAAGATGAAAAACGCTCTGGTCGTCCAGTTGAAGTTGATGACGACCAAATCAAAGCAATAATCGATTCGGATCGTCACAGTACAACACGTGAGATTGCAGAGAAGCTTCATGCATCACATACATGCATTGAAAATTGCTTAAAACAACTTTGCTATGCATGAAAACTCGATATATGGATTCCTCATCAACTGAAAAAAAATCATTTAACCCAACGCATTAACATTTTCAAGACGATTGATAACTGGTGATGAAAAATGGGTTGTTTACAACAATGCCAATCGGAAAAGATCGTGGAGCAAGCCAGGTGAAACGGCTCAAACAACATCGAAAGCTGATATTCATAAAAAGAGAGTTATTTTATCAGTTTGGTGGGATTACAAAGGAATTTTCTACTTTTAGCTTTTACCACCCAACCGAACGATCAATTCAGATGTCTACATTGAACAACTAATAAAATTGAACAATGCAGTTGAAGAAAAGCCGACCGAATTGACAAACAGAAAAGGTGCTGTATTCCTCCATGACAATGCAAGGCCACACCCATCTTTGGTCACGCGGCAAAAATTATTGGAGCTTGGTTGGGATGTTTTGCCACATCCACCATATAGTCCTGACCTTGCACCATCTGGTTACATTTTATTTCGATCTTTGCAAAACTCTTTGAATGTTAAAAATTTCAATAATAATGATGATGTCAAATCGTAGCTGGTTCAGCTTTTTGCTGATAAAAACCAGAAGTTTTATGAACGTGGAATTATGATGCTGCCTGAAAGATGGCAAAAGGTCATTGCTCAAAATGGGCAATACATTACAGAATAAAGTTATTTCGTTCCATGAAAAAATTGTCTTTTATTTTCTAAAAAAAAATCCGCAATTACTTAGTTGCCAACCTGTAGTTTCCAAATAAAAATTGTTTTGATCCCTTCTTAGAATATTTTGTTAAAGCATAACAAACATTTATGTTTACTACTAAAACTGAAAAAATAGCTGCGCATAAAATCAAATAAAGTAATGTTATATATTTTATATAAACTCTGTCAAACTGGATGTTGGAAATATTTTCTTTAACATTGTTCATTTGTACTTTGTTCAATATATTCATTTTTATTGATTTCAATTTTTTTCCGTCATTCATTATTACGAGCTGTTCATAAATTATGTAACACTTTTAGGGGGGGAGGGGGGCAGAGGGGAGTGAATCGAACATTTGTTAGGAAGTATGACATTGGGAGGAGGGGGGAGGTCGGTCGTGTGTTACGTCACTAATATAATTTTTAATTCAGTTTTAAAAATATTATATTTAATTAAAATTTAATTTTATTTAAATTTATTTTATATACTGCTACAATTTTGTATTAATAAAAAACGCACCTAAAGAAACGAATGCATCACAAAACGAAAAAAACAGCGAAAACTATGTTTAAATGGTGTAAAGGTATAAAAGGCATTTGAAACACCTTCAAGAAGTTAAGTAGCTTAAAAAAGCAGTTTTTGTGCTGAACTGAAGTGTGAATTCTTACTCTAAAGCAGCCATCAATAAAAGCTGTTACAACTTTGAGTACAAAGCGAACATGAAAGCGTTATAAAAAATGAAAAAAAAAAAGAGTAAGACAAACAACAATTTTCACATTTGTCGAACATCCAAGTTACTCGTATAACGTATCGCCACTGGTTGACGTTCTTGTTAAGGTCAGAAAAGCTTTCATTTGTGTTTAGCCAGTATAACCAGTATGCCACGGAATGGTTTGAAATATGCTCTAAAAATCGAGTTTTTTGTAAAACTATTTACTGGTGTGGTTAAAATAACAAACGTTCAGAAATATTAGTAATGAAAAAGTTCTTTCAATCTGCACCAATAAATTTTTAGTTTTTACAGTCGGTTTTAGTTTAGTTTTTACACTAAAATTTAAATTAAAAACTATTTTTTGTCCTGCCATGTTACTTTTAGTCAAATAAATTATCAATTGATGATAAAATATAGTGTATAGTGAAGAACTAAATTGAATAAAATTACAAAAAAATTTACACATTTTTTACAATTTATTTGACTAAAAGTAGTATGGGAAGAATTTCATGTAAATCTTAGTGAAAATAATATAAAAAAAGTTTATAAAATATGAAACAATCCATAAAAATCCACCTTTTCTTTGGTTTAACGGAAAAAACGGAAACGATTTTTTGATGCAAAAGAAGTTTTTCATAACTCTTATTTCTGACCATTTGTGTTTTTTTTAACTACCATACCAGCCAATATCTTTAGTAGAAATATTTTGGGGATTATCATAACATTAGCCATGGATTATTTTAAACAACCGGACTGAACAATTTTTTTTTTCTAAGGAGCGTGAGGCGACTTAATGTATATACGTATGTGGGTATATGTGTATATCACGTAAGGACTCCGAAACCGCTAAGCCAATTTTTTTACCAAAGCCTTGAGAGGGTTCCTGTGAAGTCTGGTGCCGATCGTAAAAGGCACCTTAAATATACCTAAAATTTTCGATATCGAACAGTTTCGGAATTGTAGGTCGCACAGCCTCGGCAGTATTCAGTATTCGATCTCAATTTACACATGCCGTTCCACTGGTAACATTTTATGGGCGTTGAACGAGGGGCGTGGTACTTTTTCAGCACCCAAAATTTTCGAAATAAGTCACACATCAATGAAACTCGGTACGAACTTACTATAAAAGCATGTTTTCACTAAAGCTACGCCCTCTTTTAGGTGATAAGCGCTGAGCGCAGCGAAGCGCGCCGTGTATAAGCTAGTTCTAAAATATATATAAAAAAGTGTACGACAACATTTGAGGTTTGCGTGTCATCTATCTATACCCCGTAGGAAAATCAACTAATTTAAAAGTAGTTGAAAAAGTAGTTTTTTGTCAACCACAACTTATTGAAATTCTGACTTTTTTCCATAGAACGGACTAACATATTTTGTATGGTGATGTCCGCTTAATAAGTCAATTGACTTTCGTCTGCATATACATATTTTCAACTACTTGTTAAATTAGTTAAATTTTAATTATTTTTTAACTTCTTTAAAATAAATCAATTGAAAACTAGTTAATATTTCCGATGGAAATTGGAAGGTGCCGATCCAATTAATCGGAATAGTGTGGATAATGCACCTGTGATTTAACACAAGACAGCTTTTTGATGCTTCATTTCAAAATATGAGGTAAACAAGCGTGTCGGCGGGATTTTCCACGCTTTTCAACCATCAATCATGGTCGATGAAATAACATGGTTAAATACATAAAAAGCTTGGTATCTAATAAAAATTTGCAATTAAAACATGCCAAAATCAAAGTAGTGGCCGCCTTGATATAATTCAAAGTAGTTTCTCAACCACTTGTTTTTAAGTAGTATTTTAATTACTTCATAAATAATGCAATAAAAACTTTTCAGAATTGAAGTGGATGCCGCCTTACTATAATTCAAAGTAGTTCATATACTAGTTTATTTTAAACTAGTTTTTTAATTAGTTGTTTTTAAAAACAAGTTAGTTTGTTCCTATAGGGTATATATATGTGTGTATATCACGTATAGACTCCAAAACCGCCGTACCAATCTATATGAAATTTTTAGGGATACTGAAGCAACATTCTGAGAGTGTTCCTGTGAAGTTTGGTATTGATTGGACAAGGGGGCGTGGTACCTCCCATACAATCCAAATTGGCTCTATCGCCCACAAACCAAAAAAATTCTATATATCAGACGGTTTTAATTGTATAAAACTAAAATTTTGTAATTTTGTTCAGAAGGTTTCTTTCGGTGATTGTACAAAAAATGGGCGTGGTCACACTATATATACGCCCACTTTTGAGAAATCATTGTAATTCCTGAGATGTTCAAGTTTTGATAGTGAATCTTGGTATGTAGGTGCTATGGATCCAAATGAGTTATTTTAAGCGCGTGTAACTTTTTTTCCTATGAGTGGAATTAAAAAATGTCTTCACACGGACCTATTGATTTTTTATGAACTTTAATTACAAAATATAAAATGGGCAACGTTTTGGGGGTCGTAGTGCAAAAAAAGTTACAAACTGAATTATTTTATTGAAGATGACCTCAAAGGTCAATAACTTTTGACTACGAATTGTTAGCATTTTTAAGATCTTTCTAAAAATATACTTTTTTTCAAAATCGGACATCAAATAACCGAGTTATAACAAAAATACCATTTTGGTTGTTAATGTAGACCACTTAAAAAAATTTGTTTTCTGGTCTGAAATCCTCTCAATAGGATCTTTCAAAAAAGTCGGTAACAAATCAAATTTTTTTTTCTTCCATAGGGGTCGACCCGCCCTATTGTACACGTTTTGATAGTAACACTTGATATGTAGGTGCTCTAAGTGGCAGTCAATATATCTAATATATAAAAATCTCGTGTCACAATGTTTGTTGCCGAACTCCTCCGAAGCGGCTCGACCGATTTTCATGAAATTTTTTTCGTATACTTAGTAGGTATGAGAATAGGTTGTAAAGTACTTTTCATCCTTTTATGCAAAAAGGGCGTGGCTCTGCCCATACAAGCCAAAAGTTTTATATCGAATAGCTTTGGAAGTTAAAGTCATAGAACATTAAAACTAACAATGGAGTTACCACTTGGTTACGTCTTTCTAATAAAAAACTTTACCGAATATTGGACGAAAGAGTGTGGCTCCACCCATACCAGTGAAATTTTTGATATCGAATAGCTTTCGAAGTAATAGTCACAGAACATTGAAACTGAAAATGGAGTTGCCACTTGGTAATGTCTTTCTGAAAGGAAACTGGGACTCGCATTGGACAAGGCGGTGTGGCTCCGCCCATATAATGAACATTTTTCATCCAAGCGGCAGTCATTGTATATACAAATGCGGACACATATTAAATTACCATTAAACAAACAGGCACGTAACAAAAGTTGGAAATAATTAGATTAGGGTGTGGATTCACAATACACCCATTTTTCAGGGGACTAGCGAGGAGCACAGCGAAGCGAGCCGGGTATAAGATCTAGTCTAAGCCTTAGATGGAAATCAGATTAACCCTTTGAGTACCAAGGAGTGCTTTCTCAGTGTATTTAGAAGCGCGATCGCACTCTTTGGCATTAAGAAAAGTTAACGTTATGCGTGATAATTCTTATTGATATCAATATGCATGTTATTAATCAGACCAGCAACCCACGATAATTTGTGAATTGTGTAGACTTTGTGTCTAAATAATGCCTTATAGAAAGCAGTTACTGCGTGTTTTAAAAAATTTCACTTATATTTTACCTGTATATAATTAAATCGTTTTCATTTCTCCTTAAACAGGTTGCTCCCATTTTTATTATAAGACCAAACACGAATGAAAACGATTCATAGATAAACTGGTCACTGCTTTACTTTCATTATCGCACTTATGTTACCATCATAGCTCACTTTCATATTAATACATTTCACGCAACCTGAATAAACACCACAAAAAAGAAATTTCAGGATAAAGTTGACGTGTTTTGTGAATCCAGAGTAAGAATTAATGTGATACGATACAAACAAGGCGTGAGTAATCTAAGACATGAGCTTGTTGGATATTTATGTCATTTATTTTGTTAAAGATGTTGAAAGTTAAATGAGGCTAATGGACACCTTATATTTTTAAGCTTTTATAATCAAGCTTCATGTGAAACTTATCTTTATTGCTGACACGCACCAAACAAACAACAAAGCATTCTTCTAAAAAATTTTGATCAGTCTTTTTCAAATAGATTTCAGACTCTCGGCCAGCTTTTCAAATCAAGATACAAGCAATGGCGTTCTAAATGAGCCAGATTACACGTATGTTTCACTTATAATAACTATTAATAATCTTCAAATATTGGTTAAAAAAAGCGAGTGGGATGCGAGTGGATTTTATTGAAAAATCAATTTTATGGAGTATAACTTCTGAGAATTTTTTGTGAACTTATGTTAGATTAAAACTTTGCACATTTGCTAAAATGTTTCTCATTCACATCCATAGTCTCAATATTGACACACATCATCTGGAAAAATTCTGACCTGAAAGTGTTTTAGTTTGTTGTTGTTGTTGTTGTTGTTGTTGTTGTTGTTGTAATAAAAACAATATTAGCACCATTATATAAAGCACACACACATACAAATCAAAGTCATTAACACACACACAAGCGAGAAAAACTTTCTTTTTGTGATTTATTTGTTGTAGTCATGCAACCGACACAAAAGTTAATAAAATGCAGCAATTTACAGCTCATTTAATTCATAATGATTTCTTCAAATTTAACTTCCGATCGAAAATTGCAGCAGTTCAAAGAGAGTTTTTTTTTTGTTTTCTTACATTTGACTTGGTATTGAAAATAAAACTTATACCAAATACAGCCAATTACCGCCACTTCCCAAAATTCTACGCATACACATAACATGACTCATAATTCATGCATTGACCCATGACCTTGTAGGTCAACTTTCTGTAACAGAAAATGGCACAAAAATACGAAAAGTAAAACACAACAACAAAAAAAAATGCTTAATTACTTACACTCGCATGAGCACAAAAATAGAAACTTGACTTACACACACACACACACACACACCACACACACCACACACGTTCAACTCAAGCCACTATTATGAAGCATGCCTTTAGGCGATATTCGCATGACAAACGATCATTGATTTTCGGGGGCAACAACGTCAGAGCACAAATTGGGCTGGGGGGCCGAAAAGTGTTTACAATGCAATCTAAATGTGATTTAAAGTGCTGCCAACTTAATGTTGAAGTTTAACTGTAAACTATTAAAATGAAAACTAAGAAAGCGATTGAAAAAAGATGCAAAATTCGATTGAATTTGCTTTGCAGTGGTGAGTGTGAAGCATGAAGCGTAAAGCGTATAGAAGAAGATAGACTAAAAAAGAAACCAGTGCTTAAAATAGCAGCAACGCCTCACAACACAGGCAAGTTTTTGAATATCTAAACTAAAAGCTGTTTGGCATGAGTGTGTAAAGAAGACTAAACCACAGACTGATGCTGCTTTTGGGTCAGAATAAGTGTAAGTGTGTGACGTTAGTGTGTTAGTGCCAGAAATTGTGCTTAAGGCGGCAAATTGAAAGTTGTTAAGAAAAGGAGTAGAAATTGATCACTAGAGCAGAGCATGAAAGAAGAAAAAAGAAAGAAAAAAAAAATAGCTGGTGTGCAGTTCAGAGGTAAGGTTAAGAGGTTGTCTGTTAAAATACAAAGCTTGGTTGGGGCATTAAAGTTCGATAGCAAAATTTATTGCACCATTTCTGTGGTATAAAATTCAAAACTACAGCAATTAATTTTCGCTTACAGGAAGTTTCTTAAATTTTTTTCACTGTTAAAGGTGTCTAGAATGTTGGAGTAAGAGAGTTTTTTGATCCGCGTACTATACAGCAGGGATGATATTTGGGGGCTTTTAGGGCTTTTTTGGGCCCTTTTTCATTTCCAAAGCCCCGAGGCCCTTCTTATTCATTTTAGGCCCTTTTGGAAAATTCTACCGAAAAAAAATCTGAATTTTTTAAAGGAAAAGTTTACTGGTTAATGTATATGATTTCAATATGCCAAAGAAAAATCGCCGAAAAAATAAAATGAAAATCCCCCAAACGAAAAGAATAAAAAATTTTTACACAATAAAAATGAAAAAATGTTCAAAATTTTTTGGAAAAATGTTCCAAAATGCAATTCAGCGGCGTTGTTGTGCTTGACAAAAATAAAATGAAACAACCAATATCCGCCGTCACGATGGGTATAATTTTTCGGGTATAATTTCCGTGATCAAGATTCAATATAAGATTATCAAAGTATAAAAGAACAGATTCGAGTAGTAAATTAATATTCCCCTGTAAAAATATCTGCAAAGATTTCATTAATTTTATTTGTTTTTTGATGTAATTCATGAACAAGGGGTCATGAACATTATGTACGGATAAGGTCCAGATGGTGTTTTTTTATGATAAAATGATTTGCTCTTTTAAGGAATAATGTTTTTTACCTTCCGTACAATGGCGAACCATTTTATCGTAACGAATTTGATATTTCTTAACTTTTCGGTAAACAAAAATTCTGGCGTTTTTTTATTTTCAATTTGGCAAAAATGCCCGATTTTTTTTGGTCCTAAATTCCAAGCTTATTTTTCGGGCCTTTCTTCCTTTTTAAGTATTTGCAAAAAAGATCCTAATTTAATTGGTATAAACACCCGAAAAAATGACATAATCGGTAGAAATTTCGGTCATTGTTTTTGGACGAATTAAGCCCGATTTTGTATGGAAAATTTTGGGTTTTTTTGTAATTTTTTTTCGTTCGTAATTTCTGGAAGCCAATTGTAAGCTATCTATGATTTATTACGTAAATAGAAATATCTGGAGAAAGCAAAAAAATTATCTTTTAGCGATCATGAAAAGGTAAGACGACCGCGGGGGGAGAGAGGTGACGGATAGCCCTCGACTGATTTTAGTTAATTATTTGAAATTTTAAAAAAACATGATAATCGAGTGGTAAAAATAAAAAAGAGCTATAATTACCATTTCACTAGTGGTCAATGTGAACTATCAGTTAAAAACAGAAATCGAAATTGCATCCAAAAAAGAAGGTGATTTTTGTATAAAAAACCCTCAGCAAAAGTCCAATTTTTTCGGTGATTTTTCTTTTTTTCGATATTTCCTATCGCCTTTCAAAATGTTCTCAGTAAAACAAGTTTTGTTATACACAGTCATTGTCCCATTAAGAGCATACTTTTTAGTAATTTCAACAAGCTTAGTTTATTTCCCAAGTTGAGTTTAGATGAAAAGAGTGATCCCTAGTCCCGCTTCATTAACCCTTAAATGCATGGTGTGCCATATATGGCACAACCAAAGAATTTCTCCCCACGCCTGAACGAGAGTTATTTTGGGGAAAAAATTTTTGATTTTGTGTCACACTGGTTTAAAGCTTTCATTTCCCCCTAACGGCTACAGTCGCAGAACGCAGCTGATTAAAATATTTGGCTCCAAAGTGAATAAATGTTGTTTGCATAAAAAAATATCAGAAGTGAAGTTCAATAAATAAAATAAAATAGTAAAGTGTATATTTCGCATAAAAAAAAAATCAAGTAAGTAACATAGTCTATAGTTAACACATTTTTATTGTTATATAACTGTTTTATGTTTTTTTGGTGCCTCTAACGATCAAAAGTATGGTTGTGCCTTATATGGCACACCATGCACTGAGCGCACTTCGTACTAAAAGCCGTTGATGATTTTTTTTTTTGTTTATTCTATTTAAAATCATTTGCTTAATTTGCTTTTCTTTGCCTAATTAGTTTATTTGCTTTACTTTTTTGTTTTTTGTTGCATATTACGATTTGTTAACAGGCACTGAAATATGAGTAGAGGTCGTAAATTCAGAAATGATTCCGATATAGAGGAATACATCTTGGAACTTATAGATTTAGAGCACAGTGAGGATGGTAATTTTAATGATGATGATTCTGCTGGTGATATTATTTGGAAATTAGATAAAAAGAAGCGTACACAGTTAGTGGTTAGTGACAATGAGACAGATTCAAGTGATGGTGACATAAGGGATTCATTCATAAACAATATTATTGGTGATGATGATGAGGATGACGCTGCTCATGTCGTAGTATGCAACAATGGGTTGGCAACTGATCTGGAACCAACAAGTATTGATGACGTCACATTAACAAATATCGATGTAATTGCTTCAACAAATATTGATGCAGTAACATCTACAGGTACTGATCCAATTGCATCAACGAGCACTGCAATAAATAATCCTTGGGCCAACTATCCGTCCTTATTCAATGATGTTCATGTAAACAAGAATGGTAGTGATTTTAAAAACGTAAGGTGGCAAAAGAAAAATTTGATACTAAACAATTATCAAATAATGTTCCACGGCAACGACGACGTATCTAAATTCTCTAATGAATTATCAACACCGTACCAGTTTTTCAATTTTATGCTTAGTGATGATATTTTAAATCACATTGTCAGTCATACGCTTTTATATGCGAATCAAAAAAATGAACCAAATTTCGCATTTGATATGGCAGAGCTCAAAAAATTCATAGGCATTCTTTACTTTATGGCTCTATATCGGATGAATAACGTTCGTGATTACTGGGGAACTGATGGACCTCAGATCATAAAAGAAACATTGACAACCAACCGTTTTGAAAAAATTCGGTCATTTATCCATTTCAACAACAATCTTGAAGCTCCCGCTCCATTGTCACCAGGATCAGATCGTTTGTTCAAACTTCGGCCCTTAGTAGATATGCTAAATAGAAACTTCGGAAAGGTGCCAATGTCTAGTCGTTTGTGTGTTGATGAGCAAATGTGTGCCACTAAAATGCGTCACTACATGAAACAGTATTTACCTTTGAAACCGAACAAATGGGGGTTCAAACTATTTTTACTGTGTGACGAATTTGGCTTTTGTTACACCTTCGAGATATTTACCGGTGCGGAAAACACTACATTACCTAGCGAACCTGATCTTGGATCTTGCGCAAACATTGTCGTTCGTTTGGCCAGAGGCATACCTCGCAATGTTAACCATGTGCTCTTCTTTGACAATTTCTATACCACAGTTCCCTTGGCTGTCTATTTAAGGACCCAGGGTATCTTTACACTTGGCACTGTTCGTCGCAATCGAATTGTAAACTGCAAGCTTCCAAATGAAAAGGAATTGAAGAAGTATGATCGTGGTCGTAGCTCAGAGTTTGTAACAAACATCGCTGGAATTGATATCTCCTTGCTAGCATGGAAAGACAACAAAGTTGTCTACTTTTTGTCGTCTTATGTGGGTGAAAAGGCATTCGAAGTTATTCAGCCTGCCAACAAAAGTATTGCTGCACACGTTGTTAGAAATGAATCTACTGCTAATCGATATTGCAAAAAAAACAAAACGACCATTGAAATTCCTTGCCCAAATGTTGTAAAGGAATATAACAAGCATATGGGCGGTGTCGATTTGCAGTATTCGTTCATGGGCCGTAATAAAATCCACATGAAGAGCCGTAAATGGACTAGCCGAATATTTTACCACCTTCTCGATATGACCATGATAAATGCATGGGTCCTTTATAATCGAGTGAATAAGGCCAGAAAGGATCCACTACCATATTTGAAGCTAAGCGATTTTCAAAGAGAGGTTGCAGAGGTACTTTGTAGAGATTTTAAAAATACGCGAGAGCCCCCAGGTAACTGAAATACTTATTTATATAAACAGTACGTTCCTAAACTTTTTTGTTGGTAATTTTTGTCTTTAGCTAAAAGAGGTCGTCCATCAAGAAGTTTAGAAGCAGAGCTGCGCCAAAAGTCAAAAAAACCGAATGCAGCACACACACCAGCTAAGGATATCCGTAAGGACGCTATCGGTCACTGGCCAATGTACGATTCGAAGCGTCAACGCTGCAAATTGCCATCTTGCGAGAAAAAGTCATTTGTATATTGCTCAAAATGTGGCACGCACCTATGTCTGAACGCTAACACTAATTGTTTTTATGATTTTCATAATAATTAAAATACATTTTTCAAAATAATTCTTACTTTTCTTTAATTATATATATGAAACTTTGAATAACCTATACTGCATGGTGTGCCATATATGGCACAACCAGGTAAATGCTGTTTACTCGGAAGTTATAAGTTTGATTGAAAAATGAATTGCATATTTGTTTTTAGAATCGTGTCCTACATTTAAGTGAATTATTTGAAGAAAATCGCTGAGGTCATGCATTTAAGGGTTAATTAGACTTCTTGCAAGACTTGACGGAGAGTCTTCATTAAATTGCCTTTTCATTTCTGCCATTCTACGACTATTTCAAGATGGATATATCTGGTGTGTTGTTTTTGTGGAAAAGCTTTACAATTTTTATTTATCAAATTTAGGATTGACTTATCAGAATAATGTTTTTGTTAAAAATTTTCTTGTAGAAACACTTTATCTATAGATTATATTTGGCGTCTTTTTAACGTTTACAAACAAAGCGTGAAATAAAATCTTTTTGAAAGTATAACCTTAAACCATATCACTTTCACCCAAAATTTTTGATTAAAGATGGAAGTGATTTCATTTAATCATTTTAGTAACAGTTCTAAATGAGTCATCATCATCATCATCATCATGCGTGGAGCGTGCATTTTCTGCCTTAAAATTAGTTAAAATTAGTAAAACTTTGGTTCAACCGTAACCTTAGATCCACATTTTGCTTTTAATTTTTGCCTTAAAAAATAAAAATCAAATCTTACAAGCTATTTAGTGTTCAAAAATTATCGGTTAGATTTTGTTTTTCATTTTTGTCTTAACAAATAAAAAGCAGCAATAATTATTACTTTTTGCTCAAAATTTTAAAAGTCAAAATATAATTATTATTTTTTGCTTTTTATTATAAAATGCATAATTGGTACGGTTTCTGATATTGAGTTACAATTTTTTAAATCTTAAAGCCCTATTAATGTCAAATTGGCCCTATTTTTATATGAATTTTGGCCCTTTTACAGTAAAGCCAATATCATCCTTGCTATACAGTAGTCGGCATAATTATTTTGACGAAAAGAAAATGCAAATATTTTGAGTTTTTGAAATAGTTTGAGATAACCCGGCGCGCTCCGCGGTAGTCCCCTTAAAAGTGGGCGTATAGTGAGACCACGCCCTTATCCAATTATTTCCAGCTATTGTGTGTGTCTGTTTGATGGTAATTTATTAAATGTACACATTTGTACTTACAGTGACTGCTGTTTGGATCAATAGACCCTACATACCCTACATACCAAGCGTATTTTACTATTAAAGTATGTGCAATTCTAATAATTTATAAAAAAAGTTTGTGTAACTATAGTGTCACCACTCCGATTTTTGTGAACTTTCCATATAAACAAAATTTTAAAAAATTTGAATTGAGTGAGAAACTCCATTTTGAGTTTCAATGTTCTGTGACTTTTACTTCCATAGCTATTCGATATTAAAAATTTGGCTTATAAAAGCGAAGCCACACCCTACTGTCCAATACCCGTCCAAGTTACCTATTAGAAAGACATAACCTAGTGGTAACTCCATTTTAAGTTTCACTGTTCTGTGACTTTTACTTCCAAAGCTATTCGAAATCAAAAACATGGCTTACATGGGCGAAGACACATCCCCTTGACCAATACCCGTCCAAGTTTTCTATTACAAAGATATCACCAAGTGGTAACTCAATTCCGAGTTTCAATGTTCTGTGACTTTTACTTCAATAGCTATTCGTTATCAAAAATTTGGCTGGTATGGGTCCAATGCCCGTCCAAGTTTTTTATTAGAAAGACATCTCCAAGTCGTAACTCATTCTGAGTTTCAAAGTTCCGTGATTTTTACGTCCAAAGCTAATCGATATAAACAATTTGGCTTGTATGGGCGGAGTCACACTCCCACCTCCCCCCCTCCTGTCCAATGCCTTTCCAGGTTTTTTATTTGAAAGACATCACCAAGTGGTAACTCCATTCTGAGTTTCAATGTTCTGTGATTTTTACTTCCATAGCTATTTGATAACAAAAATTTGGCTGGTATGGTTGGAACCACACCCTCTTGTCCAACCCCAGTCCAAGTTTTTGATTAGAAAGACACCCTCAATTCGTAACTTCATTCTGACTTTCAATGTTCTGTGATTCTTACTTCCAAAGCTATTCGATATAAATAATTTGGCTTGTATGGGCGGAGCCACATCCTCTTTTCTAATGCGCGTCCAAATGTTTTATAAGAAAGACATCAATCAAGTTTTTCATTAAAACGATATCACCAAGTTGTAACTTCATTGTGAGTTTCAATGTTCTGTGTCTTTTACTTCCATAGCTATTCGAATCAAAAATTTGGCTTGTACAGGCGGAGCCACACCCCCTTGTCCAATGCCTGTTCAAGTTTTTCATTAAAAGTACATCACCAAGTGGTACCTTCATTCTGAATTTTAATGTTCTGTGACTTTTACTGCCACAGTTATTCTGTATCGAAAATGTGACTTGTATGGGCGAAGCCACACCTGTTTTTCATAGGAGGGTGAAAAGTACTTTACAACCTATTCTCATACCTACTAAACATACAAAAAAAATTTCATTAAAATCGGTGGAGCCAGTTCGAAGGAGTTCGGCCACAAACATTGTGACGCGAGATTTTTATATAATAGATTTGCTTAAAAATGTTATGAAAAAAATATAAATTTTTTTAAAAATGACTTCTGAGAATAATCATGATATAATAATTTACAAGGTAGGAGTTACAGTTTTTTTGTAGACAGGCATTTGTCAAAAACGCATAGAAAAATAGAAAACGAATAAGCAGCAAACATTAAACTTTGTATTGATTTTGACAAGTGTTGGTCGACGCTCTGACAAAATATGTAGTTGTCAAGACTATCTTGTATATTTTATTATACCAAGAAAATAGCAAAATTACAAAAAAACCTAATTTCAAAGAAGGCATAATTATTTTGACAGTTAAATTTTATGCAAGACTAAACTGAAATATTAGAAAAAATAATACAAAAAACCTAACAATTTAATAAAAAATTAATCCGTCATTCCACCAAATTCTTCCACCAAATATACACCGACTCCACAAAATTTTTCATTTCAGGAATAATCCCATTCCTAGTCTGAGTCAAGCAAACGCTTCGCTTTCCTTTAATATAGGCCCACACATTTTTATAACGTTTAAAGTAGGACTTTGTGGTGGTCAGTTTAATGGAATTTTTGTCTTAAATAAATAAAAAAGAATAAAAAAAAAACTGCCCGATGGAAAGAAATGGTTTTTGGGAAAATAGCATGATTTTGCCTGTAGAATCGGTCTAATGAGTTTTTAATGTTCGGACATTTCTGGTTTTACCTGAAACGAAATAGTTACGAATCGCGAATAGCGGTCCCTCGTATCAACTTGATACAATAAATCTGCCGATGGTTATTGCAGTTCTTTTTTGGGTTAGGCTCGTTTTATTTCATTCTTTTATGTCGAATATGTTCTTGAACACACACGATTGAATTGAATTTGTTTGAAGTGATAAGTGATTTTAGTGAATTTTGAAGTGATTTTTATCTGCCGCATACTTTCATTGCGTTATACACACATTCAATTGATTTCAAAAAAATGGAAAAAATCTACGTGAAAACGTCAAAGAGACGAATATGATATAGATTCCGAATCTGGAAGCGAAGCAGAAGAATCTCCAGTAGATAGTGACGATGATTTCACAATGGAGGAAGGATGCGTTGCTGAAATGTGTGATATGGTTTGCGGAAATACAAAGAAGAATGGGAACAAATAGATATGGATACTCTACATGCGTACTTTGGATTGCTACGGCTTGCTGGTGTGTATCGTTCGTATGGTGAATGTGTTACACAACTCTGCAATAAGAAAATCGGTCGACCAATATTTCGAGACACAATGTCAGTGAAAATGTTCAAAAAAATTCATGGATGTATCAGATTTGACGATAAAGAAGAACGCTAATACTGCTTCTGTCCGTGATAAATTGGCACCGATACGCACCATATATGAAAAATGGAACCATAACTTGCAAGTTGTATACATTCCAGGCAAAAATATTACAGTAGATGAAAAGCTAGTTCCATTTCGTGGACGCTGTCCGTTTCGACAATACATACCGTCAAAACCTGCTAAGTACGGCATAAAGATTTGGATTTTGGCAGATTCAGCTACCTGGTATGTTTACAACACGCAAATTTATGTTGGTCGCAATCGCAACGCCCCTCCAGAGCGTAATATTGGACGCCGTGTTGTATTGGATTTGGTAAATGGGCGGTCGGAGAGGAATATCACATATGACCACAAATTACAAGCCATTTTACTGTCGTATGTTCCCCGGCGTTATAGATATGTTACACTGCTCAGTACATGGCACAATGCCGTCGCTATAAGTGAAAATGCTGAGAAGAAACCGAATCTAATTCAGGATTATAACAAAGACAAGAGTGGCGTGGACACTATGGACCAGATGGTGGCTACATACACCTGCAAAAGGAAGATAAATCAGTGGCCAATGGCAGTATTTTGCAACATGTTGGACGTGAGTGCATTGAATGCATATTTCGCTATTTCCGGCTTGGAAAAACAACAAAACCAATAAAAATATACGTGGAGCTTGGAATGGCTCTTGTGCAAAAACACATAGAAAAGCGGAAATCTCAGCCTCGAAGGCTCAATATTGAAGCACTACCGGCGATTACCCATTTGCCAAAAACTACGAAACGCGGCCGTTGCTACATATGTGCATATAAAAACAATACAAATTTGTACTCAAATCGTTGTGATAATTGTAAGAATTATGTTTGTAATGATCATCATTATGATATTTGCGAAAAATGTGCTAATAAAGGCAAATAGCCACAAAAATAAGCATTTTTGACCTTTTTCTCTTTCAAATTTTCATTACTTATAAATGTATTTTCTAAATTTAAATTTATGAAAACAATAAAATAGATCTACAAAAATATAAAACAATCAGTTTTTTTAATTTTTAAAACGATTTTCTTAACTTTTGTTTTGAATGTGTATCAAATTAATACAATGGGACCGATTCGATACATTTCCTCGGGGACCGATGAGGGTTAAAACATCTACGACAGTTCAATTCAAAAAGTTCATTATGAACTTACTCTTGTGACATGGTTGCATTATCTTGTTACAAAATAAATGACTCACTAAAAAGTTTGTCCCCAGTTGGAAATGCATGATCATTTTAGACTTCAGAATATTTGTATTGGTTCACCAAATCAACATGACCACAAGAGGATATGCATACCCAGAACAATACCGATCCGCCGCTTTGGCGATTTACTTGTAAGATTGGAGCTACTTCTTTTCGTGTTTTCTTTGGAATTCGGACGAATCTCTTTTTAGGCAAGCCGTGATACTTAAACGTTCTTTCATCACTCCTTCAAAAGCCTTCAAAGTCTTGCAGAGAAAATCTGTGGCAAATTTGAGTCGTGTGATTTTATTTGCCGGTGTTATTACGCTCTTTTCCTAACGGAATATATATAGAATTGGAACTCTTTGCGAATTCCACGTTTCGAATTGGAAACGTCTGCGATTTTTGCGTTTGCTAATTTGACTCTGAGAAAAATTTTTCTTCTGTACTTCATGGGTCTTTGGAGATAATCCAGGGTTCTTTAAGAACTCCCGTACAATGAGCTGATCTTCTTTACGTGTTGTTTTAAGTTTTTAAACAGAAAGTGGCAAGTCTTTCACTGAATTTGCTTTTTGTGCTTATTTTTTTAGATAGTGAACGGTTTGCCTTGAGAAATATAACTCGGCGCATATTTCTTTGACAAAAATATCACAATTATGCGACTCTACGATTGCACATCTCATTTTAACATTCAGCTCCGACTTTTTTATCATTTAAAAAAAAAAAAAAGGACTAAGTAAAATAAAAACTACCTTTGAACAAAGTTGAATAATTATTTTTTAATTTGATATTAATTACCAAATCGTAACTTGCATAAACGTCAAATTTATGTCAAGAAATTCTTTCTTTTTGCAATGAACGACTTACTTCCTGGAAATGCGTGGCTTAAACGACTTTGTTTATTAAGATTTAGGTTTCTCACACCATGCTTTTACAATAATTTATCACAATAACAAAGATTCGCTTACCGTTAGATTATATTCAGAGAGCACGTGAAATGCTAACTTTAGTCAAAATATTAATGCCCAACTGTATAAGTTTCAACAGCTCAATGACTGTAGCTTGTTCATAACCACCATGAAATGCTCTTTTCCGGATGACCCTCTGCTCAGCTAGAAAACTTGAAGCACAGAGACGGCACGTTCACATAATCTATATATATATATAAAATTGTAAAAAAAAAATCTGCACACGAAATATTTTTTCTAAATTCTTTTTGCGTTGGACATTTTGAGTGACGAGGAGTCCGAAAATCGCATTCTTAAAATTTTTGTCTGTCCGTCTGTTAAAGCATCACGCGAAAACCACTGGATGGATTTAAATGAAACTTGGCATCTAGGTTCCTTATATCCCCGGTCATAAAATAGGCTACTTTTTATCCAGGAAAAAAGGTTGGACCCGGTAGGGGGCGCTGCGATCGGTTTCGAGGCATTCTTTTTTTAAGCTTATCTCCGAAACCGTTCATTCGATTGACATGAAATTTTGTATGTAGAAGTTCTCGGACACGCTGAGTTTTTTTGACTTATCTACTCTTTTTTCTCTTAAACATCAGAGGGCGCTGTAGTACAAATATTTTGAAAAACCTCGAAAAACTCCTAAACCGTGCATCCGATTTACATGAAAATTGGTATATAGAGGTTTCCGGATACGGTGAATTTTCATGACTTTTGTACACTGTTCTATCTTGAACACTAGAGGGCGCTGTACTACAAATGTTTTAAAAAACGTTAAAAAACTCCTAAGTCGCTTATACGATTTGCATGAAAGTTGGTATATAGAGGTTTTCGGAAACGGTGAGTTTTTATGACTAATGAACAGGGTTCTATCTTGAACATCAGAGGGCGCTGTATTTATACATATTATATTGTATACAAATATTTTTTTTTCTCGGACACGCTGAGTTTTTTTGACTTATCCAATCTTTTCTCTCTCGAACACCAGAGGGCGCTGTAGTACAAATATTTTGAAAAACCTCGAAAAACTCCTAAGCCGTGCATCCGAATTGCATGAAAATTCTGAAGTTTATGTTTTTTTCAAAGAACGCCTTGAATAACAACACAACTGATCAATGCGAAAGCATGCACTCACCTGAAAGCTTGAAATTTACTGAGCGTTAGAGAATGAATGGTGAAATAATGTGATAAATATAATCTTATCTTTTTTTAAGGAAAGTTAGGGTTAAACTAAATTCTAAACATTGACAACTTTTCTGACGCTTAGAGTAACAACACATTCGGAGGAAAAAAAAACATCGCTCGCTAAAGTATCACTACCATAATAATTCACAACAGTTGACTACGCTGAATGCGCCCATTATTAAATCATTTTCATTCCACTTTTTGAAAAGCAACGCATTTATTTTTTCCCCCCACTCACTGAACTTTTGCTTTTTTTTTTAAGGTTTTTCTTTATTTCTAAAAGGTTAATTTTGAAGTGAAAAACCTGTGATGGATACTTAAATTATACATAAGAAAATTACTTCATAGAGCTGATTATAAATTTAATACTATGCTGCATGTCCACGCTCATATATATAACCACCACTTAGATACTCCTCCGCAGTGAAGTATTTATTACTGCATGTAGCTGCTGCCCGTAGTGTTTGGTTTGATGAAAAAAATTGTTGCCAGTAGAGCAAAAACTGTTGAAAGGATTTAAATTGGATTATTATGTGACGTTAAGGGTTGCCAAGTGACGCAAATCCTACTAAAGCATAACGTGACATTGAGATATTTTTCTTTGTTACGTATGAAATAGTTTTACTCACATGAATTTCTTTTTTCAACCAGCTTCTGCCAAATGTGACAATGATCTTTAAATGGATATGAAAAAAGAAAAAAAAAATTTAACTTAAAAAAAACCAAAGAAAGAAAACTGCAATATTAGACAAGGACAATGAGAATGAAATGTCAGTTGTTTGTATTGTAAGAAAGGCGAGCTAGTATTGAGATGAAAAGCACGCATAAGATATAAGTGTAGACTAAATAGGTGATAGGGGATTCAAGATAGAATTAAACAATGAAATATATTTGCTCAAGGTGCAATCATAAAAGTCTTTTATCTTGAAAAAAAAGTGTTAATATCTTAAAGAACTTTAAAAATAATAAAAAGTATCAAATCTACATGAATATGAATAAATTCAAATTTAAGTACACTGTCAAGCATATAAAACTGTTAAAGTATGTAAAAATTTTATACAAAGTATTTGATCTTATTCCAAAAAAACTCTTTTCACAAAGGGATAAAATTATTTTCAATATATATTTTCAAAGCCAACTCATGCAATTACAGAAGCCATGTTTTAAATTAAAAAAAAAAAAAACTGAAAATTTGCTTATGTAAGCAACGTTCAATTTTAACTTAATAAAGCAGCTTAAATCAATAAACATCAATTGAATGCCATCTAAATAATGTCACGCTAAAACGACACCAACGCATAATCACAGTTTGAGGTAGTCAATATTACACTAACACATAAACACAGTTTGTACGAGCCAAAGAGACGACACATTTTCACCCAGAAATTTCATTTATTCAAAACTGTCTGGGGAATAAATCACTCAGTGAAAAAAGAAAAAGACATTGAAATATTTCGCAAAACTAAAAAAAAAATGGTAGTGCGGGGATTTTGTAGCCATGAAAAAAATACCAACTGATTTGTATGCAGAAAATACATAGGTGTGTGTGCCAATGTCTATACGACTCAACGGCTTAACATGATTGAAATTTCTTATTTGTGTCTAAAGTGCGCAATACTCGATCTCAGAGTGCCTTAAAGAGACACAAGCAGAAACACACACACACACACACACACACGCACACATACACAGTTACTGCCTTTCATTTTTATTTTCCTATTCCTCCCATAACAAGCCAACATAACCCTTTTTTGAACGTGAGGTGGTCATGTTTGCGTTTTTGTCACTTTTCAATAATGCTTGTTACATCGTGTACGTGTGTCTGCGCCGCACAGTGTAATACTCTTATATAAGTTGAGGCCAAATTTAAAGCCTAAACGTAGAGTACTGAAAATTGCTATAGACAATTTTCCTTTAACCTTCTCATGCCCGATGTTGCATATAGGCGACATTATACTTAAATGCTTCTAAGTCCTGATATTGTAATTTTTTGACTTGCGGTTTCTTGCATTTATTTGTTATGTTTTAAGTTGTGCACTTGTTCATTCAGTAGCAGTTCTGCGTAGAGTGAAATAGTCACGATCGTTTCACGAAAAATGTGTTTATATAAGGTGCGCAACTAAGTTCTCACTGTTTGTCAATAGAAGGCTCCTGCAGTAAGTGCTGGTCGATTTTGACATATCCAAAACATCACGAATCAAGCTTAGACATACGATAAACAAAACGTTTTGACACATTAGTGATTTTGTTTTGGCGTCATATAATTTTGGATGTGAGAAAATATCTGATTGTGTATCAAATAACGCGTTGATGTTAATGACTCGTTTTTTAAGTTGCAAAATTATAAATTATTTCGAAATGACAGACTGGGTAGCCGAGGCGGTGGTGTAACAATATACTGCAAATTAAATTTAAACGTAAAAGTTTTAGGCAAGTCAAGTGGATCTGGTGTCGAATATTTAAATGTGTCAATATCGGATAATAGTACTAAAGTCTTTGTCTCGTGTGTGTACAATCCAAATCGTTATTGTAGCTAAGAACCATTTTTTTTCAGAAATTTCAAATTGCGTTATTGATTTCGAATATTTTATTTTGTGTGGTGACTTTAACATAAATCTATTATCCAATCTTAACCTTTCATCTTATCTTCTCGATGAGACAGCCAGTGTTGGGCTCAATGATGTCAATAATTCATTGCCAACACGCTTCTCTAACATTATTAGACATTTTTGTGGTATCTGATGCCTCTCTTGTTACACTTTTTGACCAAATATCATTGGTATCTGATCATGACCTAATTTTTTGCACGTTTGATATTAATCTGTCAAAGGCCGCTTCTAAAACCACCTCAGTACATCAGTACCGCGACTTCAGGTCGATTGATTACGAATCATTATTTTACAGCTTATCTCAAATAAATTGGTCAGATTGTTGGTTTTTTGCATCAGTCGATGAAAAGCTTAATTTTTTCGTTAACATTATAAGCAATTTGTTCGACTTGCCTGTTCCCTTGCGCACACGGCACATCACTAATAAATACTGCCCTTGGTTTACTCATTCGGTTAAATTAGCACTTAAGAAACGGAACAGATTATACAGCAAGTGGAAACGAAATCCAATCTCAATAAATTGGAAGAAATACAGAAAAGCTAGAAATGAAGCCATAAGTTCTATAAAGTTCTCAAAAAAGATATTCTTTAAGTCAAAACTAAACTCTAATCTACCAACTAGACAGCTTTGAAGCAACTTTGAAAGCCTCTGTAGGTGCAACAAAGAAACCGAATCGTGTCAAATCGAACCAAATTCTTTAAATGAATATTTTGTTTCTAATTCTACATCTTCATGCACGACCTCTTTTTTATCTGAGTATGACCATGAATCCGCTTTTATTTTACCTCATGAGTTTCGATTTCGCACAGTAAGTGAAGTGGACGTTTCACGCTGCATAAATAAAATAAAATCTAATGCGGCTGGTGTTGATGGTATCTGCATAAAGTTCATCAAATGTATACTGCCATATGTACTGAGTCCACTTGTTCATATTATATACTTTTGCTTTAGAACTTCTAGTTATCCTGAATTATGGAAAATAGCTACTGTCACGCCAATAGCAAAGAAAACAAATGCTCGTGAACCATCCGACTTCCGGCCAATAGTCTATTGTCCTCATTGTCCAAACTATGTGAACACCTAATGGCTGAACAAATTGTCCACCACATTAGTACATTAGGTCTAATGCATAATCAACAATCTGGTTTCCGATCCGGACATAACTGTTCTTCCGCTTTGGTCAAAATTTTAGACGACATTAGAGTACCGTATGATATGGGGCATTTGAGTTTACTCTGCTTGTTAGACTTTAGTAAAGCGTTTGACTGTGTAAAAAACTCAGGTTAAACTTTGATTTTTCATAGCTTCTGTATGTTTGATGTTTAACTACCTAAATGGCAGGTCTCAAAGAGTAAAGGTTGGTAACATCTTCTCATCATTTAGAGATACAACTAGTGGATTTCCACAGGGCTCAGTTCTTGGCCCAATTCTATTTACCATGTTTATAAATTATATATTTAGTAAATGCAATCATGTAACCATGCATGCTTATGCTGACGACCTGCAACTGTACGTGTCTAGACCAATCAATTTGTCTGAAGATTTATGTGCTAGATGAAGAATTAAATATTGTAGTAAGCTGGGCCAGAAAATATGCTGAACCTGAACCCTCTTAAATCGTACGTTTAGCCGATTTCGAAAACACCGTATCAGAATTTGGATATTCCCACAATCTCCCTTAATGGCGTTGAACTAAAATTTGTAAGTAAATCCACAAATCTAGGGTTTCAGATAAACTCTTCATTGTCCTGCGATGATCACGTAGACTCCAGCGTGAAAAAAATCTACTTCGTCCTTAGAAATCTTCGTATGACTGCAGCGTTTGCACCTATTGAAACTAGAAAAAAGCTAGTCCTACAGTTGTTACTTCCAATATTTATATATGCGGAAGTCATTTATAGCAAACTCGATTCGAGATCTTCACACACAATGCAAGTGGCTTTCAATAATTCTACACGTTATGTCTACGGTCTGCGGAGGTTTGATCGCATTTCACCATTTAGCAGCCAGTTATTAGGTCGTACTTTAGTCAACTATCTGGAAGCAAGAAATTGTATCTTCTTACATAATATCATCCACTCGCGTAGTCCAGGGTACCTTTTTGAAAAGATAAAGTTTTGCAGGTCAAACAGAAGCATGAACCTTGTTATTCCGAAGTATAAGTTTCAAAACTCAAGCCGACTGTTTTTCGTTAGGGTTATAAGACTATGGAACTCACTTCCAACCAACATTAAAATTGTTTCCAATAGTAAGTACTTTAAGCATTTTCAATTTTCAAATACTTCTCTTAACTTCTCTACCTTTTTGCCTATTTGTCTTTGTTTTTATTAAATCTTAACATCTTCACTACTTTCTTTATTTACCTTTTTGCAAATTTTCTTTTATTAATATATATTATATATATAAATTTTTGTTATTCATTATTGTATTAGTTTTTCGTTTTACTGATGTAATTGACATCAAAAACAAATATGATTAAACTATTAAATCGTATATGATTCATATATAATCTTTTATAATTTTAAATATTGTAGTTTATTATAATTGTAATATTAGTTGTTATTTATTTTGATATTTATGCAGCATGTAAAAGACTTAAGTCTTAAATGTTAACTTTATTGGTAAAATAAAAATAAATAAAATAATCGTCATTTCTGGGAAGTATTGATTTTCTTCTTTCATTCGAAGAAAACGGGGCGTGAAGCGCATTGAAAGTTCCAAAAAATTTTTGGAGATGCTGCTATAAGTGAAACAACGTACTGTGATCGATTCTTCTGGAACATAATTCCTATTATACTTATTATTAATTCAACTACTCTGCGAAACAAAGGTTCTTGGATCGGGGTACGAGTTCGATCCCCACGGCGGACCAAGAAATGTTTTTAATATTTGATGATATTAAATTTTCTTGTTGTAATAAATGCAAGGAACAAAGAAACCACCAATTCCTAGGAAATCGTTGTCGAAAAAAAGTGTCGTTTTTGAGATTTCACTCAAGCAGATCACAGAACGAGGCGTAAGTAGCTTCAAGATTATTTCTTCTTATGTTTTGTTTTGTTTTGCAGCGCAGCATTGCAGGCATATGTATCTCACTTGCTGTGCTAGGTGAGCACAAAAAGAGAAGAATAAAGAGCAACATGGAGTTTTTCAAAACTCTCGCAACACAAATGCGTGAAAAAGAAACGATCAAGCAATGCTTGGCATCGGGTATGATTTCTTAAAAAAGATTCACATTTAGATTTGCTGCGTTTTCTTGACAAGCAATTTATCAATAATATTTGTAAAAAATTTTATCAAGCCAAAGCTTTATTAGTATTCTGCAACAAACTTGATAAATGAAAAGCTTTCGAAATTCACCACATGAGGTGAACTTCTATTGACAGTTGATTTTATAAAATATGTCATAAAATTTTACGAATATGGATACACCTATTAAGTAAGTATTTTTGTTTATTTGATTTTATTAAATATTTGTGTAAAATAACTCAAACTTATAGGAAACCGAAATATGATCGTGCCACATTGGAGCAGCTGCAATTAATGTTAATTTTTGCCGCGAGCGACCACAATTGCAAGCTGAAAAAAATTGCCCGAAGTCGCCGCGGCAAATGCAGGAGCTCTGGAACGAGCTGGAGGGTGGATGAAGCCTTAGGAGGCCCAACTCGGACAGCAGCGAAGTGGAAAGAAGTAAGCTTACCGACAGGGTAAAAGGATCACTAGCATCCCGCAATCTGCATAATTCACATCTACGCCTTCTTTTTTCTTCATCCTCTAAGAGCAGCAATAACAAAAGGACTTCTTCTTCCTAAATTTTCACAAAAGTTAATAAATGTGTATCAAATAAATAATTATTACCTCAAGCGCCCACAACTGTGTTAATTTGAAGTAACAATAAAGTAAAGCTATTTGTCAATAGCAAATGAGATATTGACAAATTTGCCAATGAAGAAGCTTTTTTTTTTTTGGTGACAGAATATGAAATCTTGATAAATATTCAATTATTGATAAATATTCAATATGGTGAATTTATCAAGTGCACAGAATCGGGCTTAAAATATACTTATTAATATTTTGAACGGAAAATAGCCTTATACTGTGCTGTAGCACATCTTCACTATTATATAAAATTGAAGTTGAAATATTTGTTTCCAGATAAAATCCAAAAGTACTGGGTTGATTCTTATGGAATAAGTTTTAAAATGTCATATTTGTGCTACAGCACAGCACTGGGCTACCTTTATTTCGAAATTTTAATAAAAAGTATGTGTAATTAAAGTTTTAAGTTTTAAAAGAAATCCTCCACGATGCCACGAATTGCTTAATCGTTTTTTTCCACGTGTTTGTGTTGCGAGAATTTCTATAAACTACCTATTGTTCTCTATTCTTCTCTTTTTCCGCTCAGTCAGCACAGCACAACATAAAAAACAGATGAGCCACGCGCAAGGCGAAAGGAGATATACATATAAATGCAGTGCTGAACTGCAAAACCAAACAAAACATAAGCAAAAAATGTTTTTTATTTCGTTTGACACGCATTGTCTTAAAGGCTGATGTCACACGGTAATTGTTTGATTGGTGTTTAAAAGTT